>BJBW01004603.1:767-63039 GCA_004320125.1 Scolopax mira | reverse complement strand
TGATGGAGCCAGACTCTTTTCAGCGGTCGCCAGTGAGAGGAGGAGGGGCAATGGGCACAAGTTGGAACATAAGAGGTTCTACTGAAATGAGAAAAAACTTTTTTACAGTGAGGGTGACAGAGCCCTGGAACAGGTTGCCCAGGGAAGTCGTGGAGTCCCCTTCTTTGGAGATTTTCAAGACCCGCCTGGATGCAGTCCTGAGTGACATGCTCTAGCTCTGGGCATTCCTGCTTCAACAGGGGAGTTGGATTAGATGATCTCTATGGTCCCTTCCAACTCTAAAAAAAAAAATTCAGTGAAATTTAGTGAAATATTTCACTGTTCCCACAGAAAAACTGGATAGTTGTAATGGTTTTTCCATTCTAGTTGTTCCTGTTCAGTCTCAGTGATCATTCATTAAGTATTCAAAGCATAACCATGTGTTACAGCTGGCTTCTCCTGGCAAGGTGACAAGAGCATGAAGCATGAACTGGCTCAGAAAGCAAACTCCATCTCTACTCTTTACCGTGTTTGCCCAGGCCAGAACTGGATTAGGCAGAGAAGAACATGCATTATGCCAAGGTGCCAGGTTGCTGCCACTTACATTGCATGTTTGTTTTCCTGTTGGTTGTTTCTTTGCCAGTGTCTCTCCCAAATAGTACCTCTTAGACAACACCTAATATAACATACATCCTTTATGAACTGGCTTGCACAATATATACATTCAAGTCTCCTCTTGCATTTGAAAAGCCAGCTGTTCTACACAAGTGAAAATGTAGGCTGGTTGTGGTGAATAGATAATATCAAGTTACTGCAGCAGCTAGACATCTAGCTGGCTTTACTATTATGAAAGGGAGTGAATAAGAGCATAGACACATATGAAACAGCTAGGTAAAAATGCAATTTGTGTATGAAACAAGCTGCAATATGGTAACAGAGACAGGGGTATTGCTGGACTTGAGAAATGTATGCTCCATACTTGAGAAATAGGATGAAGAACGTCATATATTCTGGAAATTCTACAACCAAAGATGTTCCCATTTAATCTAAAACAGTACACAGAGCATCTCTTTACCTGATTCCCTGGAGGAAGCCTATGCAAAAGGCTTTGTGAAATGGTGTCTGTACAGTATTTTTCAGGTGCAATGCTGTAATCTCTTTACATATTTGGTCTTGTTTTCCTACTGTAAAATAGCTGCAGTGTTTTCTCTCTCACAATTTTATTCTGATGGTTGCTGAATTTTTAAAATCTCAACCATAGTAATTTTGTCTCTCTTGAGAGCTTTAGCCTCTGTTTGAAAAAGATGGAGGATTTTTATTTGGAGCCAGAGGTCTGTGTATGCTCATATGTGACCCAGAAAACTGATAAAATTTTATCTAATAAAGGATAGTTTTTGAATGTTCAGATCTGAACAGGCTGATAGAGATCCTTGTTTACCTAATCAGTCCAAGCTTTGCAGCTCTTAAACCCAACAACTAGGGCAGAAATACTCTTTTGTACTGGCTCCCCGTGGCAAGAAAGCAAGAAATATTATGGTGATACCTTTTGAAGACGAATTACTACAATGCTTCATCAGTCACACACAGGAAAGGACCTCAGAGATTACACTGACTGTACAAGAAGCATGAATGAATGAGTAAATGAATGAATGAATGAGGAAAACTTCCTACAGCCATTGGAGAATTTCTGCTGCTTGTGAAAACACATGTGGATTTAATAGTTGGACCTGCTGTTAAGTTTGATTATATTATGTTCAGCCCATAATAAAAGAGGTGTATTTAATGGAGCGAAAAGAAATTTATACTTTCACACAACTTGTGTGTCAAAATTATCACTCTTCGGATGTGAAAATTGCCTTTGTTTTCATTAAACAATGCAAAATGAGTGACATTAAACCCCCAAAAAAGTGTCTCTTTGTTTAACTTTTTGTTTAAGGAATGAAATTTTTTTATTATTATTATTTCTTTTAAGTAGTTGATATTTTTCTACATGTGGATGCATCTGGGACTAATAACTTTATAGGAATGTGACTTATTTAACAGGTTTTATCTTCATCTCTTGGATGCGTAGGTTTACATGCCCAAAGAACCTAACTGCCTATACTCCATCTGCTTCTCAGATTTCTTCAAGTCATCCCTTAAACTTGTAGGCACAAGAGCAGGTTCAGTCTCACTATAGTACCCCAGTCACACTTGTGGCCACAAGAAAGCTTTCAAGACAGAACATCCACTGACCTGTGCTCCCAGCTAAAGGAAACAAGGAACTTAGTTTCTCCATCAGCAGCAGACTCAACCTGGAAATTTCAGGTGCAAGGACTACTTCCAAGGCTCTGCAAGCTCAGGTTCAGTGCCCTACCTGAGTGGAGAAGTGCTCTCAGTGCCATTCTGCATCTGGAGCTATTGCCAGAAAGAGTCACCACTCCCCGCTCTACAGTGCTCCTGCAAGATCTAGTCTTTCATGCTCCAACTGAAAGAGGGGAGTAATAGGGTCCATGGACTGGCCTGCCCTCATTTAACAGTGGAGAGCTTGGGTTAGGCCAGTACCAATACTTTTTTCTTTATTAGAAGACTATACCATGGGACAAAGACGCTGGTGAAATTGCAACATATATACAGACAAGTGCTAAGATTTCCTCCAAATTTTGGTACTAGATATCTATAAAAGGCATCTAATCTCTGGAGAGCAATATTCACTTGGAAAGACTAGGAAACTTCAATCTTTGCTCATGTGTCTTGTGGGTTTTTTTGAGGGTGTTCTCTCCAATGCAGCTGAGTGTTCTTGAATTCACAAACTGAAAAGTGATAAACAATGTAATTGATTATGTACAGGCCATGGTTATCAGTCTAGGAGACATCAGTTGTACTGAAATAAGGACACTTTGCTCTATGCTACTTCCAAATTTCAGAGAATGGTAACACTTTTTTAAAAAAAACAACATTAATCTTTTCTTGGTTTCATATTCTGTACATCTGCATTAATAAAAAGCACATCAGAATTTCATTCTCCGGCTATTTTCAGTCTGATATTATTTTAGAACAAAACAAACCTTGTTTAACTCGTATCAAGGTAATTTCAAGTATTCTAAGGGATGATGTCCCACTGAATCTTTCATAAGGAAATGCATATTAGAAAAGTATATGATGCATTATGGCTCCAGCCATAATATTTTAGATGAGTTTGCCTGGAAGGAGGCCAAGGAAGGAGAAAGTATAAACTGACAGTTTTGTGATACTGGTGCTATTTCATTGAAGGATATTTATTGGATTTTACATGAAGTCTGAAAAACGCCTCCTTGCCAACAGAAGTGATAGCTGTAGAGAAGAATTGACTGCAAGCAATTGCCTTTCTCTTTTCACTGTTAACGTAACTATTAACAAAGACATTAAAACAAATCACAAGATGCTGTCATTCAAATATGTTTTCCCAATTTCCCTCAGTGTTGATTTTCTCTTTCAAGGAATTCACTGTTGAACCCTTAATTACAACCACATGATTTCTGAGACAGGCAAATTTTCTTTAAAGAGAATCATTACCACTGGCAAGAATAGAATACAAATACACAGCAGTAGAGACCATGCACATTCGTGCTTATTTGTGTTTTGACACAAGGTATTGTACCACAGGTATTCCCCAACATTAAAAAACAAATTTATGACTAAATATACTAATTATGAATTGAAATAAACAAAAAAAAAGTTAAGGGTTAAGCCTAGAGTTTTCTTGTAACTTTTGGGAAAAGCTAATAAACTCCTAAAATAGGTTCAAAAATCACACCACTGGCCAATTTTAAAGCCCCGTAAGCTCAAAGAATTAAGTGCATTTTGAAAACTAAATAACAATGTCATGTGTGAATCATAACCCCTCTCTCTCACTCTCTCTCCCTTTTCTTTTTAAAAATGATAATAAATAGATATAATTCTAGGTTTCATAGAGTATATCTCATATTGGAGATCTTTGTAAGTAGTCTGGCAAATTTTCCCTCTACCTCCACTCCTGTAAGCATAGCTGTGAGCTACATAAGGTTTACTATGTGTGCACTCAGGTAAAAGGTTTTATACATGTGACAAACCAAAACTTGAGATGATTTAAATAACGATTTGTTAGCTTTAGGATTACTCTCAAGCACTATTCACATCACCAGATGAAGAGATCAAATGGCCAGATGACTTGAGAGATCAAATTTTCTTTGCTTTGCTGAATTCTCAAACCATGAACTATCTGTGTCACTATTTCACTGTCCATCATCCTCTACTTATTTCAGACTATTGTTATACAAGTGCAGGTACAATTCACAAAGTAGAATCTTCTCCTTGGACTACTAACATGCAGGGCAAAGTTTTACAGTTCTGTTTGAGAAATAGAATCTAATTTATTTTATCAACAGAATGAGTTACTATAATTACAAAAGATTACCACTTAGTCTAAACTGTTAGTAAATCATAAAGTTATCAGAACTTACAAACACCGAGTTACCCTCCTCTAAGTACCAAAATCAAATTCATTATTGTTGCTCCATAAAGGAAACAAGGCCAGATCTTGATAATACTCTCCTCAATGACAAGAATCCCACTGATACTAATCTACTAGGAAGTAGAATCTAGCCGAAAGAACAATTTTTGACACTGTCCATGAATTACACGGTTGTTTAGTGTGACTGAAATGATATAAACCTCCATTTGCTGTCTACTCATATTTCTGTAAAAACTTTGTTATTCACTTAGCTCTGTGCTTTTGGTTACAGGTGTCAATCTCTGCCATTGTGATGCTAAAAGAAATCCTTTTAAACAGTTTGTGTTAAATGGCACAGGAAGAAGGTGAAGTGTACGATTTCCATTTTTTTAATGGAAAAATAAAAAGGTTCACATTTTTAATTACTTTAACAATATATAGAAAGGGTTGCACATTAAATATTACCTGGAGCAACAACTGAGTGTGGGCAACCCTTTCCAGAAAGAACATGAGCTTGGAAATACTTAACAAGAGAGCTTTTGTGAGAAAGGTAATTGTTATGTCTATGCAGGCACCTTGAAAGCCCATTCATATGTCAAAATACTTTGAAAATGTGTTTATGCTATATCACTTGTGCTTAACTTCCTTCTGCCTTCCCTGCCTCACTGGTATTTTAGGAAATTTACAGTGTGGAGCCATCATATATCAGAACATGTGTAGACAGCAAAATAAAAAAAGGAAAGATATGAAACCTTATTTCTGGAGCCAGCACAATGAAATCTGTGGTTTTTACTACAGGAATGCTGGACTCAGACTCTAAATTTCTAGTATGTGCAAAAAAGCAAGCAAATAGCTCTGTAAATTTCCTAATCAGGCACAAATACATTATTATTCATAGAATCACAGAACCATAGAATCATGCAAAGATTAGAGTTGGAAGGGACCTTAGAGATCATCTAGTTTCAGTGCCCTGCCATGGGCAGGGACACCTTCCACCAGACCAGTTTGCTCAAAACCTGATCAAAACTGGCCTACAGCACTCCTATGGATGGAGCATCCAGTGCTTCTCTGGACAGCCTGTCCCAGTGTCTCATCACCCTCACAGTAATTAATTTTTCTCAATATCTAATCTAAATCTACCTTCTTCAGTTTAAAACCATTAAGCATCATCCTATTGCTACATTCCCTGATAAGGAGTTCCTCTGCACTTTAGTACCAGAGGCCACTATAAGATTTGTGTGGAGCCTTCTCAGGCTGAACAACACCAACTCCCTCAGTCTCTCTTCATAGGAGAGGTGCTTCAGTTCTCCAATTGTCTTCATGGACCTCCTCTGGACCCTCTCCAACAGGTCCATGTCCTTCTTATGTTAAAGACCGCGGAGCTGGATGCAATACACCAGACTGGTGGAGGTTGGGTCTCACCAGAGCAGAACAGAGTCACCTCCCTAGACCTGCTGGCCACGCTTCTTTTTATGCAGCCTGGGATCCTTCTGGGCTGCAAGCACACTTTGTTGGATCATGTTGAGCTTGACATCAACCAAAACTCCAAAGTGTTTCTCCTCAGGGCTGATCTCAATCCATTCTCTGCCAAGCCTTCATGTGTGCTTGGGATGGCCATGACCCATGTGCATTTGGCCTTTGTTGAATTTAATGATGTTTGCATGGGCCCCCCTCTCAAATCTGTCCACCAATACTGTAGTGCTGTGTTGTAACACTGTGCCACCAAATTTTTGAGTCAGAATTTGCCTTTAGTGAAGCCATGCTTTTTGTTGCTGATGACCTCCTCATTTTCCATGTGTCTAACCAGAATTTCCAGGAGGATCTGCTTCACGATCTTGCCAGCTACAGAGGTGGGACTGACGACCAACCTGTACTTCTCTGGGTCTTCCCTTTTTTCCTTTTTATATATGGGGGTTATGTTTCCCCTTTTCCAGTCAGTGGGAAGTTCACCAGACTGCCATAACTTCTCAAATATGATAGATAGTCTGCCAGTTCCCTCAGGACTTGCAGAAGTATCTCATCAGGTCACATGGACTTGTGCACCTTCAGGTTCCTTACATGGTCTCAAACCTGGTCTTCCTACAGTAGGCAGTTCCTCATTATCCCAGTCCCTGCCTTCTGTGACTTGGGTAGCATGGCTAAAGCCCTAGAAGCCCTAGAGCCCTTTTGCCTAGGCTAGGCAAAAAAGTCATTGAGTCATATTAAGAATTTCTTGATCACATCTCTTTAATTGTTTTTTTTTTTCCTTTTTTATCTTCTTTTGTACTAATGACTAAAAAAAAAAAAAAGAAAGATAGGGGTAGAAGGTTGCATACCTTTTTATTTTTAATATTTGCATTAGAAAGCCACTGTTCTGACATAGCTTGGGAACAGCACAGTTAGTACTCTCATCTGCTTTCATCTTTGTGGTACTACTGTTTCTCTAAAATATTCAAAACAGATTTGAAAGACTGATGTAGAATTGGGAAATCCTTTCATGTTATCTAACACTTTCACACATGATGACCCAGATATTAGTTTCTGTGTTTTGAGTACCACGACATAAAGGATGCTCTCAGTTCTAGGGAAGAAAAGATTTCCTCCTCACAGAAAAGCATCAGTGAAAATCTCAGAGGGTGAAAACTAGATCTCATATTGTCTTTCCTTTCATTTTCTCAAAATATAGATGGGAGCAGCAGCAGAGAGGGACATGAGTTACAATTTTCATGGTAACATCAATTTTTATGCCTTAAGGACTATCAACATTATAAAGAATCAGTACAGTTCAGGAATCAGCTTCAAAACCCAAGATAACCTTAACTGTTATCTTATGGGAACTGATATATTCCCTGAAGAAATTTCATACATCTTTCCAGGCAGATGTTAATACTGTTTAATACATCAGCCACTTTCCTTGACACTTTATTTGCCATCTCTGTGGTATTTACAAAAATTTAAAGCTAATAGCACAACAAATATAAATAATGATACTGGAGATGCATGTAAATCTTGGGAAGAATAAAATATATGTGTCACAATAAACTGAAACTAATGGGACAAAATGGGACAAAAAAAATGGGACAAAAGTTTAGTGCCTGAAAGTAAATAAGTATAGTTGTATTAGAAGATCATCCAATCAAATATTGAAGAAAATAGCCCTCTTGCTGAAGGCTAATTGCTTCCCTGGCACTATACTGTTCCATGTTTGTATAAATATATAAAATCTTTACTTCTCCAAAAATCAATGGGTAAGCTGAGGCTGGGGCAGCTGCAGGTACTAGGTTAAAACACATAGCAACCTGAAAAAATGCAAAAGATTTACCCTTTAGGATTGCAGAAAAGATTAAGGCTTTTATCTCTACATGGGTTGCTAAGGAAAGATCTCCTGAATCCTATATGTCTTCAGGAACATATGAAATATTCCTTTTTTTCATCCTGCTCTTTCATTTGATCAAATTTTGTTTTATCTGTTACTTGAGCTTAAATTCCCTTCTGAAAGGGAGTAGCCAGACTTAGCCCATTTGTGACTAGGCAAGCTTTGCTTTCTCCTTTTACTTCAGCTGAGAGTGAGAGCACTGCTGTTGTACTCCTCATTCTCCTCTGACAACAATGAGGCAGCATGTTACTCATCTCAGGTGACATGAATGCACTTTGAGAAAAGGTGATGCTCAAATCCAGTGCTCAAATCCAGGGGAGAGAATCATAGACTAATTTGGGTTGGAAGGGACCTCTAAAGGTCTTCTAGTCCAAACACCCTGCAATAAGCAGTGACATCTTCAAATAGATCAGGTTGCTCAGAGCAACCTGAACCCTGATGCTAAGCCAAAGTAGGAGGGGTGACTACATGAACTTCTTTTGCTTAGTAGCAGCCTTGTCATTTGCTTGATAGCCTGTCCTTACCTTAGTTTTAGCCTCAGTACAGACTGAGGGAATGACTCCAAAGAAACTGGACAACCAGGTAACAGCAACTTCCTTATTGAATGAGTCTCCCAGGGAGACTGACACAGCTAAGAGTTTGTAGCCCTATCTTTACCCTTATCCTGAAAGGAAAGTCCTATAGAGTGTTTAGTTCTCTTTTCCTTGTCCATTCTTGTTTGGAAAATGTCAGTGGGCTTATGAGACCAGAGTTAAACATGGAGTATCAATGAGTAAAAGGAAAGAAAAATAAAACAATAAAACAACACAGTAAACCCATTAGCCTGCAGCAATACCACTGTGAACTGTGATCTATACTTACCCTGCAGGAAAACAGAAAGCTAGAGATTTTCCTCTTGTTTAATGACCTTGCCTGGCATCTTGCAACTTCAAAAACAACAAGGAAGCAAATATATAAAGAAAATAACAGATTTTTCCAGCAAAGCTGGAGCAACTGTAAGACTCCAAACTCTTCTCTAGATCCATTTTCTCTTCTGCATTAATTTTTTTTAGTGTCTCCCTCACTGCAGCTGTGGACCCTATTGCCAGGACTTCCAGAAGCTGAGCACTCCCCAAATTTTGTACATAAACAAGGAAAGCAGAGTATAAGGCCTACGTCAATGACTTGTCAGCTCCCACAAGTTCATTCATACCAGATAAAACAGTGTATGTAATACACTTTACAGACACCGTGGTAAATTACAGCTCTCTAGAGGTGTGAGAGCAGATGACATTAAATACTTTCCAGAAGCACTGCCTTCATTATTCACTTTTTATCCCTGTCTCATCCTTTACTGATTCATACAGGCTTAAAGCACGAGTGAAGAAAATGCAGCAATTTGGATATTGAATTATATAACAAGTTGTACACTTAAAGCATCTCTTTTTCTATAGATTATTTCTGCAGAGGTATATTTCATATTTTTGTTATAAATGGAATAGGAATATTAGTAGAAGAATTGCATATTTGGAGATAGAATGAAAAAAGGAGGGCTAAGAAAGTACATCCCCCTTTTTTCATTGATTCTTTATTCTTAAAAATACTTCCCTTTCACATATTTCAAGCTTTGTATATGATAAATACATTTTACACAATACTTACCCTGTTCTGTCTTTTTTTCACATATCTGTCACTTGTTCAAAAAATGCTCTTATTCCTTTTATTAGCTGCAGTATCCTTTGAAACTTTGTAAGCAGCAGTACCTTTTTTACCAAAATCTTTAAAGTAGCCTGTCTGCAAATGGTAAGGGAGCCTATCAGGAGGAAAAGCTGAGGCCTTTCATGTGAGATTGTGCTGCCTGGGCAGTTCTGGTAGTGAAGTTTAAAGGAAAGTAACCCATCTCTGGTGTTCCCCTTAGTAGTTGTCTGCCCTTTGTAGATGTACAAAATTCGTCCATCATTCATTTAATCAGAACCTGGTCTATGCAATAATCACCATTGACATGGAATCACTAATAGCCACTGCAGAGAAGAGAGAAAAATGTCATCAACCCAAGTGGGCTTGCAATTTCCAGTTACTAAGTCAGAGCTCCTTGAAAAAGTACTAGCCCAGCAAATGAGGTGGAATCCACTGGAAACATTCTCACTTCATACTGTACATTTTGCTCCTTGGTTTTTACATTAACAAAAAGAGCAATTGAAAGTATTTAGACATTTTTAATTTTACTCACATAAATTTTGCATTAGGATCTTTCTCAAGATTTTATTTTGTCCTTATTATCAAGAATTATATTTTGAAATGCTGGAATTTTGAGAAGGATAGAAAGCAAAGTTCTCAGCTAATACCATGAACCTAGAATTTAGATTTACACTCATTTTTCATAAAGGAGAGGAAAGATCTATCCTTGGTGTCAGTGGTAAAGACGACAATAGCACAGGTGCTACACACAATGCACTTCTCTTGATGGTCTGACTGTTGCTTAAGAGGAGGACAACAAAAATCCTACTGTCTGTGGCTCTGCACAATCACACTAGCCACTGTTTATGTAATAGACTAGAAAACTGATTTGTATTGTTATCTGTTAAAAAGGAGTAGAACTCCTTTTAATCGATGACCATCAATAAAGAAATTAAAAACCAAAAACTTCAGATAGGGTTGCTTGAATAATGAATTTCCAAATGTATTTTGAACAAAAGAAAAACAATTATTAAAAACCAAAATCTGACTCTATGCCATGCTGGTTGACTTTCTGGCAAGAAAAATGAAAAATAAAAGAAATTAACTTCAGGACCAGCAAACATTCTGTGTTTTAGAAACACCCCTCTGTAGGGTTGTTTAATTTTTCCATTACATTTCCATTTTGAAACAACAACAAAAAAGCTGCTATAAAGTGAAAAATCAAAAAGTTTAGATTTACTGGATTTTCTCCCTTATCTGGGAAAAATCTATGTGATAATTTCCGGGAACAGTAAAATGAAAGATGTCACTTTGAAAGAACTTTAGTTTGATCTAGAAGCAATAAATAGTGCAAACCACCGTAACAAGAGAGCAAACACTTTAAAAAAATATTTTAAAAGCCAGGCATATATATTATATATATTATACCCCAAATATTGACAATATTCACATTCCTTCTCGGAATCCACATACTGTGATTTCACATTCCCACTTGGATTTCATTTCAACAATCATTTTAATAACAAGGAAAATATCCAACCCATACAATAGTCTAAACAAGGTCAGGTTTTGTCTTAGTTAGGATGGTACTACACTAACAAATTTAAAAATGTATTTACTCTAGTTTAAAATGTAAGATGGGGAAAAAAAATCAGAATCTTTGCATGTGGAGAAGCAAAGTTTCTAACAAATCAGATACCTTCTTGAATATTATCAAATCCTTTTTTTTCCCAACTGCTCTCAATGGAAAAACTTCAACAGGTTTCAGTGGGAACAGGATCTGAATGTTGCAGATGGAACAAAGCGTATCTGAATCTTTGTCTTTTAGCTTCATCACACATTCATTGATAACATACAGCTAACTCCAACACTCGTTTCTCATTATATCTATTCCACGTCAATTTCCGAAAGAGAAGAAATAAAGAAAATGAAAATCTTCCTTGGTTACATGACCAATTGTGTGTAGTTGGGAAGAAGGACTGAAATGAACTGCAGAACCTAATAAAAAAATTAAGTCATAGAGTATTAAACAGAAAAAAGTGTATGTTATATACATCTATATTGCAGCAACTGAGACTCAAGTATCCTGCAGTGAAGTAGCAGAGGCTGACAGAGGCTAATTTGCAAATTTTCTCTCCAAAATGTAATCTAGATACCAGAGAGGATGCTGTAAGTGTAGCAGAAATCAGAGCCCTCGACTTGAGGGGAAACTTGGAATAAATTAACAGGTCGAAACAAATATAAAATAAAAAATAGATGATTTTTTCAGGCAATGAACAATTAGTCTACAGAGCTGCAAGCAATGTTTCTATCACAAAGGTGGCCCTGAATTTCACTGGCTTTCAAGAAATGTTCTTATCATTTAGTGACTTCACTGGTGTAAAGGAAGATTTAGATACATATGCTTCTGCAATGATATTGTGATGTATACTGAACACAATAGTTTTTACTGAGACACATAGGCTGCTTGAAAAAGGGAAAATTTATAATTTTTGCACAGTTATGACATGTAATGAGACTGACCTGATAGCTCATGCTGGTTTATTCTTTCTAAGTTAGACTTGCACTGGAAATACTGTTTCTTTATTCACCCTCAAGTCATCACACACACACACACACGCACAAACATCTGTATTTAATTTTTCATTCATGCTTATCCAATAAACAATGACAAGTATAGTCCCATAAAATTAGAGGATAATCTTATTCATTCTGATTTATTGTTCCTAAACCATCTGTTATGGTAGGAGAGCATAAAATTCTTCATATTCTATATAACAATAGAGCCTTTTAGGAAGATGAACTAACATCACTCTTAGAATTCATAAATCTTGTTATTGTCTAACTTTACCTTTATTTTGCCTTTCTCCAAATTCCCAAGACTATTATTTCAAATAGTACTTGTACTTATGGAAACTTTTTTACAGTGGTGTTCTGTCTCACGGTATTTATTATTGCACTAAACTCCACAGAAAATCTTAACAAAAAGATGCTGGACTTATATTAGTTATGAACAAGTTTATAATTTTGTTACTATCTTAAAGCTGAATTTGTCCTCAAGTAATTGAATAATAATCAGGATTTCAGGAATAATATAAATTTAGATGATTAGGAAGTCCATATTCAAGTCATGTGTCTGCTATTTTCTTAATGCAAAAGGAAGAAGGAAATTATTGTAAAAATGCAAACAATTAGATTCTCAGATAATCCAATAAAGACCATTTTACACCTGAGTGTGATCCCATTTTTCATCCATTAAAACTCTGTTTTAAATTAGCAATATTGTTAAATTAAAAATTTAACTATAACAGAGTTATTGTTTTTCTTTACATGATTTATATTTTATTGGTGTTATTTACATTTCTACACATGTCCTGAATACATTTTTCATCTATTCATCATTTACATTTACATCTATATTTTCCCTCCTTTGTGTCTTAGCTAGGATTAAGCAAAGCATGACAACTTTTGAACATTTCACTCTTACTATTTCATTGTTATTCTTTTAATTCTGTATCAAAATTATTATAACTACATGAAAACTGCTTGCATGGTGGCTCTTATTCCCAATGTTTTGGAGCATAATATAGGTGTAGGTAATTTTTTTTTTTTATTTCTATATGTTTAGATATATAATAAAATTTTATTATAAATAATTTACTATATACGCAGTAAAAGCCAGTGTGCATGTCAATGTGAGCCTTCACAAACAGAGCCAGTAAGCTGAACTAGGGAAGCTATTTGTAATATTTCTATTGACTGCAAAAAAAGTCTGTAACAGCAACCCATTCCATAAAGTAACACAGAATATTCATGTCCATTTTCTTCCCAAGAGCCGCTTGATTAAAATGTTTTAAGTTGTTATAGAAACTAGAATTTTTCAAACATTGGCTTTTGTCACTGCATGACAGCTTATATTCTCATGATTTGCTGAAAAATAAATTAACTTTAAATTTGCAATAAATTCATCATAACAGCACTAGGCAATATTTCAGTAAGCTCCTTCTTGTACCCCATGTTGTAAGTTAAAATCCAGGCACAGTTATAGTGAAATTCATTTTTGGAGGACAAACTCAGATGATTTGAAGCATTGGTCTATTACACAGTCTCTAAACAGTTGGCGATTCCTTTATGTCCCATACTGTGTGCGAAGCAATGATGGAACTCTTTGTCCTGGTGCAATGCTAGGGTCTACTGCTTTCCACATTGTTGGTTTGCATAACTGACTGCTTGCTGTCATCTCCAAACTTCTGATGGATTGCTGTACTTTTTATTTCAACTTTTGATGTTGTTATTTTGTCATTTTTGAAGTGTATTTTCACACTCATCTAAGGGACATAAGTGTTATTGTCTTTTTACTGTGGCCTGTGAGGCCTGGTTCTCCTCCAGTGCATTATCTTTAAAATATTTACATTTCTTATGTCACTGCTGTTGATAAGTAATTTGAATTTATTTTGCTTATATTATGTTCTTTTGAGTGTTATTGGACTGGTCCTCTATACTGCTTAGTTTTCTTCCAGCTCTTTTAACAGAAACCAACAGATGATTAAGGTTTTCAGAGTAGCTGAAGCTATCTGGCTACACTACCATATGTTCCCTTTTCTAACTTTGCTTCTCTGTTCTTAATCCATATGGCTGCAGATTATATTTGATGTTTTAGAGGAGTTTTGCTGCATCATTATTTGTTTCTCAGATGGTAAGCCAAAATAATTTATCTGTTATCATGCCTTCAGAGCTTCTGCTTCTCTTTTGTACTGCGTTGCTGCATTGCTTTGGTACTCTTAATGTTATTATTTCTTTTTTTCTAACTATCATTCTATCTGTTCTGTAGACACAGAAGACAGAACCTTGCTTTTATAATCTATTTTGTTTTCTAAGTTACTGTTAGCACATTAGAAGTACTGAAATACTGTGTGACATACAGGATACCTCTTCCATCTACAGTGTCTTTATCTGTCATCTCAGTGTTTTTGGATTAGGCATAGTCTCTCATGAGAGTAGTGCATATACTGTATCATGTTGAAAGTCTGTCTCATGTTCTTGATAGGGAGTGGCATCTGTGCTGTAAGCTAGGACACAGTTTGTTCACTACATTGTGACTTTTCTGGTGATCTTGGGGGAAAGGCCTCATCTTCAACTGACAGCTCTGGAAGCTGAATAATAGGCATTTTAGTCACCTGGGTGCTTTGAGCAGTGGCTTTTTCATTACGCTTTCTGAAGCTCATGATCAAACCTCAACTGATTCACAAAGCAGATCTACCTTGATACGATCATTTCATTCCAAAGAGCACAGCAAGTAGCTCCTTTTCAGTATATTCACACTCTCTCAACAACTCTTTTTGTCAAATGCACCAGATCGCTGCCTTTCTGTTACTACAGCTCCCTAGATAAATCAAGCAGTATGTTCTCAATTGTTAGTAATAGGTAGCAACTTCTTTTCCAGGTGCTATTCTGCAGCTTGGGATCAGTGTAAATCCTTAGAAAGAATAGATAGTTCCCAAGAATGTGATTTCATAAAGACCTCTAAAGTTGAAGCATTTTCTTCATCTGCTAAAACAAAACAAAGCTATTGGGATATTTTTTTTTCATTAAAAAATAGGGGAGTATGGTAGCCTCAGAATAACCAACAAGACAAAGATTAGGATACTAATATGATAGTATCATGCTACATGATAGCAACATGTTCTAATCACTGCTTTACAGACCTAGGTCTTCAGTTTTTCCTGTTAGGGCTCTTCCGTTTCAAGAACATAATTAAATATCCATTTCACCAAGAAACTTCATTTTACAGCCAAATAACTTAGCACTAAAGGGTGGGGAGTCTGGATACACAAATTCCAATATTTCTAGGAGAACAGTCTATTGCCTAAACAATTTATTTTTTCTTTTGTGTTATTTACTAGTAAAAAGGAATTCATCTAACAGGTGCATTTATATTAAGAAGGTGTGACTAATCTATATGACTCAATTTCTGCCATTGCTTTCTCACTATAAAGTGCTATTTTCAATAGCTGTAAAGAATTTTATTTACACTCTTGTTAACACTTTTATTTGGCAACTGCAGCAGGGATAAGGTGAATGCATTTTGGCAGTGCCAAACTGTATGTAAGGCAATCTGTTTAGAATTTCCAACTACTATTTACATGTCCAGTTCACTAATGCAGTTGCTTGTATTGATGGCCAAGGCCCATCAATAGTCTTTCACTTAATGATGATAATATCACATTATGCTGGGCTGTTTCAGAATGTTCTACTGTCTTGCAGTGCTACATAGGTAAACCTGTATGTCAGCTCTCATAAAGTCTAAGTGACATCACCTTTTGTTGCTCAAGGGTTTTTTAACTATACTTGCTTTTCCCTATAAACAGGTCTTGTCATAACCAGCACAAAGCTAGTTTGTGCCAATCCACTTCTGCCCCTCAGCACTGACAGTAATGCATTACAGATGCCTTCCTAATCCCACTGTGATTTAACTGTTGTTGATTTAACAACACAGTGGTAAATTTGTCTGTTGTATAGCTGACAGTCTTTTCATGCTTTATATGCACACTGAGAGTCTTAAAATCTGTTAAAGCCATACTCAGTCTTTGCATTACAAGGCTTTAGTCCTCAGTCAAGCTGCTGTTCTCAGGAGAACCCACTTCCCTGGAATATAAAATGTGTATGTACCGTAGCCTCCACTGTCTACAAACTTGGCACTGTCTTTGTGCTATTCATGTTTATTTCCATGCTGAATACTTTGAAATATTCATGGTGTTTAAATCTTGTCTAAATCTTGCATTCATCTTTCTCTAACTTCCTCCTATGTTTCTCTGGGTGATGACTCCATTCTTCTTTTCTGGAGAGGGTACAGCAAAAAGCTAAGCAGATGATCAGGGGACTAGAGCATCTCTGAGGATAGGCTGAGAGACTTGGGTCATTTTAGTCTGGAGAAGAGAAGAATGAGGGAGGATCTTATCAATGCTTATAAATGCATAAACGGTGGGTGTCAGGAGAATGAGGCTAGTCTTTTTTCAGTGGTGCCCAGTGACAGGACAAGAGGTAACAGTCACAAACTTGAACACAGTAACTTCCATGTAATAAAACAGAAAAACTTTAGTTTGAGGGTGGCAGAGCACTGGAATGGGCTGCCCAGAGAGGTGGTGGAGACTCCGTCTCTGTAGACATTCAAAACCTGTCTGTACATGTTCCTGTGCAACCTGCTCTAGGTGGATGTTCTCTGGCAGTGGGGTTGGACTAGATGATCTCTAGAGGGCCCTTCCATATTCTGTGATTCTGTGATTTTGTGACCTGCAATTGTGAACATTATTTTGTATCTGGCCTAGGGTGACTGGTACTGTTCTCCTAGAGGCGTTTTTGCAGGCGTGGGCTATTTTTCTCAGTTGTTTCTCCAGCAAGCCTAGGTCATGTGCCATGTGCTAGAGACATATCTTAAGTATCTGTTTATTTGCACTCTCAGAGATAGAATATTGGACTATGAAGAACTGTATTGTGACCCATTAAAGCCACACATAATCTTAAGCAATGTAATATGCTTTTGACATCAGACCACCAAACCTTTTTTCTTTTCTTTCCAAAGAAATGCACAGAAATTCTGTATGGATGTACAGAAAATTCTGGAAAAAAATATAACATTGGAAAAAAACAAGGTCTTTTGAAGTGTGCAGGTGGAAAGATTATGCAACCAAAAAGGGGCATGGGTTAGTAATGTCAGTTGTAGCAGATTTTACACCTATTGCTCCTACCTCATCTTGAGTGCTGTGTGCAGTTCTAGGCCCTACAATTTAAGGACATGAAGGTGCTTGAATGTGTCCAGAGAAGGGCAACAAAGCTGGCGAAAGGGTTGGAAGGCATGTACTGGGAGGAGCAGCTGAGGTCTCTGCGTTTGTCTAGTTTCAAGAAAAGAAGACTGAGGGGTGCTCAGCTCTCTACAGCTCCCTGAGGAGGGGAAGTGGAGAGGGAGGTGCTGAACGCTTCTCTCTGGGATCTAGTGATAGGACATGTGGGAATTGTTCAAAGCTGTGCAAGGGGAGGTTCAAATTTGACATTAGGAAGCATTTCTTTACTGAGAGGCTGGTCAAACACAGCAACAGGCTTCCTAGAGAGGTGGTTGATGCCCCAAGCCTGTCAATGTTAAAGACACTTTTGGACAATGTCCTCAATAACATGCTTTAACTTTTGGTTAGTTCTGAAATGGTCAGGCAGTTGGACTAGATGGCCATTGTAAGTCCTTCCAGATGAAATATTCTATTCTATTGTAATACGCTGTCACCTATAACAACACTATTAATATAGCCTATAAAATTGGCATCACAGTTTCAGATGAAGTAAACTTACTTCAGAAAACATCTCTCTACCCTGCATAAAAGTACTTATAAGATTTTCTTCATAAATAGTACTAGACTCAAAAATCTTTGAAGTTTGTGATATTAAGCACTTTTCTGATACTTATATTTAGGGCACATTGTTTCCAGTGCCCTGCAGCAGAAGGAAGCCTAGAAAGAAAACAACTATAAATACTGTCCAGTCTTGAGCCACTACCAGTTGCTTGAGAAATAAAAATGACAGAAAACAATTTGATACAATAATGATCTTTTACAGAAAATTGGAACTCTTTTTGTCTGCAGCAAAAGTAGTAATGAAAAAATAGTCCTCAGTAATCATGGTTTTGAAAAGAGCTTCTTACCCATTACAGCAACCCTTCACTGAAAATTTACTTGATCTACAATTTTCCATATGGTTACAATCTCAGGCCCTGCCTGGTGCTTTTCTTTCTTTTTCCTATCTGAAAAGAAAATCACTCCAGAGTTCGGAATTAAAATATTCCACCTACAGCTGTATTACTATGCCTTTTCCTTGATTTAAGCCATTGTTACAGGAATCTGGTGTTTGGACTTGGCCAGCACAGGAATACTGCTCTAGATGGAGCTGTGTCTGAGACAGTGGAGCTACTGTATCTGCCTGAGAGAATGGAATTGCTTGGCTCCTCTCAGCAATTGCAAAGAAGGATGAAATCACTCTTGATTTCCTGAACACCTATTCTGAGAATATGACACATTTATGAGTTCTTTAGATAGTGAGAGTAATTCTCATTTCACAGCTCTGGAATATAACTTTGACTTTTTCTGAATGACTTGATAGAAAAGTATAGGTAAGAAAATGAAACTATTGCTAGTGAGATGGAAAAGGAGCCAGCCATTAGTAAGGCATAATCAAAGTCAATAGTGTAAAGGATGCAATACTGACAGGCATAGTAATAATATCATCTTGAGTGTCAGATAACAGCAGATAACATTTCAAGAGCCCCTTCCTTTGAATACTTTAAGCCATTTTTACACACTTTATTGTAGCATTATTCAATATATATTATCATCTGCCTTCTATAGATGCAGTGTGCTCCTACCTGCAAGATGCAAAGAAATTTGCTGAGGACAATGTTTATTTCTGGATTGGCTTCCAGAAACAGCTGTTGACTCTGGGACCTTTCATCTAAAAGGACAAATCTTTACTGGCACATTTAACTCTAGCTGTCACAGTATCTGTCATCCCTCCTGTAATTCAGCCACATTCCTAGATGTATAAGAACAGAAGGAAAAGAGAAACCCAAAGTCCCTTTCACACTGAGTTAATGTTGAAGGTAATAATCAGAAAACAGATAATGTTCACCTCCTTCCAAGTTCGTTGGGAAATAAAATATATTGTGTGGGTTTTATTTCCATTCTTGACATGACTTTTTTTAACCTGTGGGCATTATTAGTTCATTTGTTTGTGTTTGAGTTTGTTTGTTTGTTTGTGTTATTAATATTTGTGACACACGGTTTCCTCGAGTCAGCCTTCAATGTAGGCATGAATCACGATGCTGCCTATATCTTCAAACTGGTGGCAAAGTGATATTTCCATTTTTACTCCTGAATCAGTTTCATAGGATAGTTTTCTACAAATAGTGTCACAGAAAAAGAGACCACTCTTGAAGGCACCTTTCAGGGTTTCTGGATCACTGCCACGCACAGAGCAGGTCAGTCAGAGTGCTGTATCGGCTTGCTCTTCCATGGCATTTCCATACAAATGGGGGAACCTGGTTCACACTAATTCCCTGGTGCTCATTTCTCTGCATTTCCACTTGAGACAGTGCTGCACTGCAAGAAATATGAGCACTTGTGGTTTAACCCTGGCCCTCTTCTAGGACTATACAGCCTCTTGCTCACCTCCTCTTCACCCCCGGAGAAATGTTGAAGAAGAGTTAAAAAAGGAAGGGAAAGGGAAAAAAAAAACTCATGGGTTGAGATACAAACAACTTAACAGAACAGTAACAGAAAAGGAAAATAATTAATAATAATAATGATGACGATGATAATGATAAACTATACAAGAATTGGTTGTCTAGCTTGATCCAAACAGTGATTGCAGAGTCTTTTCCCCCTGAGCCAACCCTCATTTATATACCAAATATAATGTCTATGGTACAGCATATTCCACGAGACATTCCACTGTTCTGTGTTGCTTTCAGCTTCTGTGGGAAGCAACCATTGTATTGTCAAAGAGAATTATCTCTACCTTAATAGAAACCAGTATAGCACTTCTAGCCCAGGGTGCAGGGAGAACTAAGCCAAGGGGACTGCCTCTCCTGTTATTGGCCTAGGAACAGGAGGTTGGAGGTTTGATGGTGTTCCATTACTGATAGAAGATTATACAAAAAGATCACAGCTATAGAAAAACAAAAGAAGTGCAAAAAAAAGAGCAAATGACAAGAAAAATATATCTATCTTTCTATCTACACAGAGCTTTAATATGCCTTTTTTTTCACAGGATCATTTAATGTTTATATTCCAGATACTCTGTACTGATCAACCTATGATGGAGCAGGAGACCCAATTTTAAATGTCCATTGGCAGCAGCCAATCTTGTCCTGATTAAACCGTAAAATTTCAGTTTTGTTCCAAGGTGTACATGATGGTTCACACTGACACTGATTTCAAGAATCCAGCAAGGAGGGCTATCCACTCATACTTTTAGTGTGAGCTGAGAGAAAACACCTTTAATCTCAAGAGAGTTTCTTGAAAACCCTAAGACATAAATATATGTTTTAGATTGTGTTTTCCTCTAGATTAGTGGAAGTGACACAGGAATCATGCGGACCCTGAGAGTATGAAGGTGTGTTTTTTTTTATTTTTCCATAATGTTGTGTTTCCATTTCCATAATGTTTTGTGGTAACTAAATTATTTGAAATAAATTAAAAGTTTAAAAGTTATTCGGAAAAAAATATTTCAAAATGAAAGTTTATTCTCATGTATAATGATTTATGTATTCTATGTGTTTAGTATACCTTTTAACTAAAGCAATTTTCCATCAGTAGCATAAGAAATTTATTAGGTAAACAAGGAAAAACACTCCACATGCTTTTATTGTGAGTATATTATGCATTTTTTCTTCGGACATATGCGATAAACCAGTGCTTCATTCTGTTTCTATGCTTTTCAAATATATTTGGGGTCAATATTTATGTCTCTATTTTTTATAATAGATCTCAAGATGTAATGATACACTGTCTCTCTGTATGGTAGAGTGACAACCTAAAAGCTAAACCAAAACCCTGTCCCCTAAAGAACTGTGTATTAACATTGTTGAATCATTTGATACTGTTAACAGGCTTTATATAACACTTATGAAACTGCTGTAATTCCTGCAAGCAATTTCCTCCTTGTCCGGTTTCAAAGTAAAGACAGTTCAGCCACAAAAAACAGCAGACGTAACTGCCTGTGTTCTGTTGGTGTTGAGTAGCTGTCTAGAGGGAGCTGGTAATGGTGACTAGCAGGTCTTCAGACTGCAGCAGCACAAATAGGAGATACCAGCTGCAACGTACTGGCCGCAGTCCTTTAAAGAACCAGATATATAGAACAGAATCATGAATCACAGAATACTTTGGGTTGGAAGGGACCTTTAAAAGTGATCTAGTCCACCTCCTCTGTAATAAGAAGGGAACATATCCAACTAGATCAGGTTGCTCAGAGCCCCATCAACCTGACCTTGAATGTTTCCAGGGACGGTGTATCTACCACCTCTCTGGGCAACCTGTTCTGGTGTTTCACGACCTTCATTGTAAAAATTTTTTTCATTATAGCTAACCTGAATCTATCCTCCCTTAGTTTAAAACCATTACTCCTTATCTGATCTCAACAGCCTCTGCTAAAAGGTTTGTCCCCATCTTTCTTATAAGCCTCTTTTAAGTACTGACAGCACGCTATAAGATCTCCCTGGAGCCTTCTCTTCTCAAGGCTGAACAACACCAACTCTCTCAGCCTGTCTTCACAGGAAAGGTGCTCCGACCCTCTGATCGTCTTAGTGATTCTCTTCAAGAGGACTTGCTCCAACAGGTTCATGTCTTTTTTATGTTGGGTGCCTGAGAGCTGCACTCAGTATTTCAGAAAGAAGAATAGAAGGGGTAGAATCACCTCCCTCAGTTTTCTGGCCACGTTTATTTTGATGCAGCCTGGATATGTTTTGCTTTCTGGGATGCAAATGCACATTGCTAGTTCACCTCCAGCTTTTCACCACCGGTATCCCCAAGTCCTTCTTTTAAGTACTCAGAGGTACTCTTAATCCCTTCATCTCTTAGCCTTATTGATAATGGGGGTTGTCCCAACCCAGGTGCAGGACCCTACACTTGGCCTTGTCCTAGTTGAACCTCATAAATTTCAACACAGACCCATTTATCCAGTTTGTCCAAATCCTTCCGGATGGCATCACATCCCTCAGGCCTGTCAGCTGCACCACTCAGCTTGGTGTCACCAGCAAACTTTCTGAGTGGGCACTCAATTCCACTGTCAATGTCATTGATGAAGATGTTAAATAGTATACGGGTCCCAATACAAACCCCTGAAAGATACCACTCATCACCCATCTCCATCTCAACATTAAGCCATAGACTAATTTCATCTGTATGCAACCATCCAGCCAATTCCTCACCCACCAACAGTCCACTTGTCAAATCCATATCTCTCCAATTTAGAGAGAAGGACGTTGTTGGGGATCATGACAAAGGCCTTATACAACTCCAGATAAATGATATTTGTAGTTCTTTCTTTATCTACAGATGTAGTCAGGTAGTATGCCAAAGAATGCCACTACGTTGGTCAGGCAGGACATGCCCTTTGGGAAGCTGTTGCGAGTGGAACGATTAACTTCACTCATAAGAGAGAAGTAATGAAAAATTTATTAGTATAATTCAGTGATTTAACGGCATCAGTAGTGAATGCGACAGTGTTTTTTTGAGATTGGACAGCAAGGTACAATTCATTATTTACTGCATAGAGGACAGGGTCAGACAAACTGTCAACCTCCTGTTGAGTCACGAGGTTCAGAAAGGACCCTCTTGCTTTCTAAACTACTTCTCGGAGTAGGAGTCTGGATGAAGCTGGGTCCATCCTAGTCCCAGACTTGGTCAGTGGTTTATGTCTAAAGGATTACATATGTTCAACCAACCCTTTATACCAGCTAAGGTATATCTTAGCTAAGATTTCAAAGTTTAGTACAGTATTAGTCACTTACCCAAAGATCTGTTAAAGCAAGGAATCTCTTATCTGCAAGGAAGAAAACCTTAAGGGGGCATCCCCACTCAAGGGGGAAGTGCAGACCCACTGCTTGTGCAGCCCACTGCCATGCAGGAGAGCCAAAAGGCTCTTGGGCTGTCCACTGTTTATAGGGTAAGATAATTGACCTATAGTCATATTTGCATGGGAACAAAATATCTATGTCCTTACTCCAGACAGTGTTTTGGCTGAGTTGCCATCCATCCCCCAAAGTCCAGGTGCAACGCATCACAACTCCTACTGATTGGTATGCCTTGAGCAGGAGACAGGGAGGATGAAGAGGAGGGGAAAGTGGAGAGCACACTGCCACAGAAGCCATGGTGGCTGTCTCGAATCACCTCCCTAAACTCCATGTTCCTTAGCATAGCTTCCAGATTTGTTCAATGATCTCAGCCACAGGGGTGAGGCTGACAGGTTGGTAGTTTCCAACTATCAACATACCAACATCCTCCTTTCTGCCCTTTTAAAAAATGGGTGCAAAGTTTCCCTTTTTCTAATCTCTAGGGACTACACCTCACTGCTGTGACTTTTCAAATATCATGAAGAGTGACTTCACAACATCAGCCAATTCCTGCTAGGATACAACTCATCAAGTGCCATAGATCTCTGTACGTTCATGTACCTCAGCTGTCACAAACCTGATCTTCTCTTTCTGTGGGAGGGACTTTGCTCCCTCTGTCCCCACCTTGTGGTCTGTCCACCCAAGGGGTGTGGGAAGAGAGGCTGACAGTGAAGACTGAGGTAAAAAAGTTGTTGAGTACTCCAGCTTTCTCCTCATTCATTGTTACCAGTTTGCAAGTCTTGCTCATCAGTGAGGGTACACTTTCTTTGACCTTCCTTTTCTGACTGCAATACCTATAGAAACCCTTCTTATTATTCTTTGTGTCCCTTGCCAAGATCAGCTCCAGACATACATTGCCATTCCTGATCCTGAGCAGTGTTTCTATACACTTCTCAGGATACCTGTCCCTGCTCCCACTGCCTGCACATTTACTTCTTGCCCTTTAGTTTGACCAGCAGGTTTCAACGCAGACATGCCAGTCTCTTGCCTTTCTTTCCTGATTTCTTAGACCTGGGGATCAAGTGCTCTCATGCTCTATGGAAATTGTCCTTAAAGACCTGCCAGTTCTGTTCTGCTCACTTGTCCCTGAGGACAGTTCCCCAGGGGGTCCTATTGACTAACTCCCTGAACAGCTGGAATACTGCTTTCCTAGAATTCAGGGTCCTGACCTTACTCTTCACCTGAACTATATTCCTCTGGACTGTGAACTCTACCACGTCATCATCACTGTAGCCCAAGCTGCCTCTAGTCTTGACATCACTGATTAGCTCACTTGCCTGCAGCCAGAAGGTTGAGTATTGTACCCTGTCGGGTAGGATTGTCTATTACCTGGCCTAAGAAGTTATTCTCAGTGCCCTCCAGGAGTCTACTGGACTGCCTACAGCTCACAGTGATACTTTTCCAGCAGATGTTAGCGTGGTTGAAGTCCCCCAGCAGTACAAGAGCCTGCAAGTACAATGCCCTCTGTAGCTGGAATAAGAAGCATTAATCAATAAGCTCTGCTTGATTGGCCAGTCTGTAGCAGACTCCAACTACAAGGCTGCCTTTGCTGCCCCAGTCTCTAGTTCTTACCCATAAGCTTTCAACCATCTCATGTCTATTCATAAGAGACAGCTCTTCACACACTATTCACAATGTAAATGGTAATGCCTCTGCACCTCCTTCCTTGTGTGTCCCTTCTGAACAGCCAGTAGCCATCGATAGCTGCCCTCCAGTCATGGGATTCATCTCACCAGGTTTCCATAATGGCAACTATGTCACAGCCTTATAGCTGCATGGTGGCTTCCAGCTCCTCCTGTCCATGTTGAGTGCATCGGTGTAGAGGCACTTCAGCTGGGCTTTTGACTGTATCACCTATTAGAGGAACAACATTAATTCCTTTGAGGTATTTCACTAGTGTTTCGCTCTTGGCTTCTATTGTCTCAGGTGCTCTTGGCTCAGCTCTGTAGGATCTCAAGTGTGCTCCAGTGCAGCCAGCATGTCGCAGCATATCTGTGTCTGGATGGTGGAAACAAATGACTTCCCCTCATTCAGCAGCAACACTGGTAACTCTCTCTTTGCAGTAACCACTTATTTACAAACAGCACTTGGCTAGTCTTGAAACTTGACCTGAGTTCACTAACCTCCAACATAACCAAGTCAACTTGGTACTGACCCCAGCTGAATCTTAAGAAAATCATACAGGCATTTCTGGCCTCAGATGAAAGTAATGAGGAAACTTAGCTGTTTCATTTAAATGTAAAATTCAAGAGTATGAAACTTACATTAAATGAAATAGAACGAATATTTTAATTAACTCCCATGGAAATGGCAGCAGAACTTCACACAGTTCTGCAAGCAAAAACACAGAATATGAGTAAGGATTGTCCAATCTGCCAAGCTCAGAAAACAATATGAATTGCCTATTCCCATCAAGGATACTCAAGTTATATAGTTCAAGTCTATTCATATTGTGCATGAGAACGTGCAGGAATCTGCATATACAAACTTGACCATAGTATTAACATATACTGTAAGTAACGTTATGATATACAACTCATGTGATTGAGTATAGTATGGCTTGTGTATGTATGGTACAATTTGATGAACAGTCAACTCACATTTCCATAATCCTATATTAACTGCTAAGATACAAAGTACACTTACTACTCTACATCCAGCTCTCAAACAAAGTTTTTCCTGTTTTATGGATATCAAGAACTATCTTCATAATCCAAAAGCACAGAAAAATTATAATCATCTGTCAGCAGTAGATTAAGGGCTCCCTTTATCTGCCACATCCAGGTATAAAATGTATGCAAAGATTTCACAGGACTTTAAGTATTCTGGTATAGAGAACAGGCAAGACAGACGATAAGAAAGATCAGCACAGTTCTTACTTGTTTTCATTGGGTGAGATGGTGATGGTAGATGATGATCCATTTATATGTGGGGAGAAGCAGAGGGAGTTCATTAAGTAGCCTACTTGACAGTGAAACACATTGCTGCTTTTCAAACTGCCTGACTGATGTCCACTTACAAATTCCCAATGGAGAGTGAATTGCTGAAGAGGAATAGCACAGAAAAGATTCAGCCCTAATGGTCAGACAACCCTTCCCACCGTCACACTGAAGAGTTAGCAATTCCTTAAAAGATTTTGATTCATACTTTGTCTTTTTTGTCTTTACCCTGGGACACTTCCAGGTCATTCCTTAGCCAACCAAAAAGATTCTGTAAAATTCACAAGATTTGGAATCTTTGGAGTCTTTTTCTTTTTTTTTTTTAAAGACATGGATTTGAGAAGGTACGGTCTTGATGTTAGTGGGTAGCCCTGCATTATAATAACCTTCACACTGTAATTCCCAAGGGATTAACTTTCCAGCCATTTCATTTTTAAGTCCTGTCTTTCTGGACATTTGAATTGTTCTCCTAAATGCTACATTAAGAAGGAAAATAAAAAGTTTTTATAATGCATTTCTAACAATGCAACTCAGAAAAGGACTGACAGTAAGATACAATAAAATAGCAATGCATTCTTCTTTTATTAAAACCAAGGACCTGCTCAAGATAAGAAAGAAAGGGGAACCAGATGGTAAGTTATCCTCACAATAAATACGTGTGCTGAGGTGTCAAAACCTGTTATGTTTGTGCAGGGAAGTATACTGCAACTTTTTTACTCTGACTCCATAAATTGAATAATTTCTAACAAATTTTTTATTAAAAAAAAATTGAAGTGTTGAGTGTTTTTAGAGGTTTTGTGTTGCATTCTCCTTATAAAAAAAAATATATCTTACATAGGAACAGTCAAAGAAATACCAGAAAACACACTGGCATTGCTTGCAGCCATGAAAAGTTCAAACAATATTTGAAAAGTGTAAAGTAAAAAGTGGACACCAAAGAGATTTCGTGAAGTAAAAATGAACAAGTTCTTATTATTTCTGAATCATGTTTTGTTTATGTATTCAGGACAACCATAAATTAAATAGGTTATGGAGGATTAGGTTAGCTTGGCTAGTTTCTTCAGTGTGCTTGTTCTATCTCACACACAGCAGAGCTGAGGTGTCTAGCTATTACTACAATCTGAACACAACACAACAGCATGCCCAGGCATAAAAAAAAAAAAAAAAGAGTACAGGATCACCAGAACACACTATACTTTATTTATACAGCTAATTTTTAATTTATCTAGGCTTTTATATACTATTGCTTTACATCATCTCTGGTAGGGAGTCAAATTTTCCATCTTAGAACTTGATAACACTATCATATTTTGAGTAAATTTTTCTTAAGAACTTACTATCTAGTGCTTTCTAATGCATCTCAGAGCTGGCCTGGCCAGTGAAGTTGAAGTTCAGCAAAGAAATCACTTAAGAGTCTCCAGTTACAAAATTGCTGAGACCTAAAGTTTGCTTACAGAAAGGCTAGAAATTGACCTCAACTAAGGTGAGTTCATGGTCAAAGGAGTTTCCCTTTAGGTTTGTGGCTGAGGAAGCGATTCTAAGAAAGTTTATCCCAGTTCTAGATGGTCATTTTAGGAACTTCAGTGCTATTCAGATGTTGAAATTCAGAGTCAACTGAATGTCTCCAACATTGTCACCATGTATGTCACCACCATGTCACAACATGTCACCAGCATGTAAAAACCAGCTGGTGTTCAGAATAAATACATCAATATTGCTATCAACTTTAGTGGAAACAGGAGATGGGTTTCAAAGAAGAAAACTTTGATCTTAATTTGCCTTGAAATATTCTGTGGAAAGAAAAGATGACTGCTGACACAAATTGAATCTCAAAAATAAGAAGTCATGCTACAGGGATACTATGAATTATGTATGGAAAAAATAATAAATAAAAAAAAAATAAAAGCCAACAACAAAAAAAAGACTGAAAAATTGTGATAAAAGGAAAATTTGAGAATTAGAGATGGATGCAAGCCAAATCACTGGGAATGTGAACACACCTCACTTAGTCTGGCCCAAAGTCTGTCTGAGAGAGAGAACAAAATACTGGACACCTGAATAACATTAAAATAAAAGATCTCATTAAATTATGAGGCATAAATTCATCAAAATCCAACTATCATAAAATTTCTAGAAAGTATGAATAGCTTGTGAAACACAGAATGGCATAAGATGTTGCTTCTGTCTTTGTTGAACTATTTCTGTAATAAAAATAATATTAATTATATGTAGTAATAGGTGTCCACACATCAAAGGTTTTGATAAATATTTTTTTTCAAATTAAGAGGCAGAGGTATCATAGATTTCTTTACAATACTAGAAGTAAAAAAGGACAACTTCATTTACATGAAAGTGAAGGTTTGATTTTTTTTGTTTGGTTGGTTTTTTGGGGTTTTTTTGTTTGTTTATTTTTCCCTCCTCTGAATCAATTGCTTGCTGGCCTAAGGAATTGCAAAATGATATTTGAAAAGTTAAGTTTTCTCCCCAGTTCACTAGCTGTTGCATTCATTCAAACATTTCTAAGATATCTGGTTTTGGAACCAATCCCAGAAATTTAGTGCACTTTCTACCAATCAACAAACATAAATCGATTGAATTTGGTTCTAAAAGGTCCAACACCATTTTGTATACAGCTGCCACACAAAGTTTTATTTTTGTACTTCATTTTCTTTCTCTTTTCATTTGGTTTGAATCAATATATTAACCCAGACTACAGTGAGGGAGTGAGGGAAACAAAACACAAGAATGAGAAAATTCCTTTATTAAGGTCTAAACCATATTCAATTAAAAGCAGAAAAAAACAAGAAGAAACATCCCAGTGCATTGGGAGTTAGCAATAATATTATAAAATCTCTGTTTAAAATGTAGTGGCTCAGGAATAGTTACACTTTTTGACATGAACCCAGAATATAGCCCAGTCTGTACATTCATTTATGCAACATTCTTCATTTTAATCTTAACTGACTTCTCCTACTACATCACTTCCACCTCTAAACTCATCCCATCAAAAGGAAAAGGTTTGTTTTTAGAGAAGCAGCAGTGGAATTATCTTGTGTTTTCAAATGATGAATAATTAGCAACAGGGTACTAATTCTATTGGATGGTGTTCTACTACATTATCGTAGATTAGCATCTCATTCTAATCCAGAATCCAGATAGAACAGAAAGAACTATTAGTATAAAGAAATTATTTTCTTTAACTATTACAAAACTAGGGAGTTATCTTGTTTATATTTAGTGATAGCTAAAGAACACAGCTATTGAGGAGATGATAATCAAAGGCTTATACTTTCTGCAAGTATATCTACCTTTATTGGGTCTTTTCATTGTATTTACTACATTGTACGTAGTAATTTATGAATTTTTCCTAAACAGTAAACTCAGTAAAATACAGTAGTCAGACTACTCAGTTTGTCTTAATGAAAGAACATCATGTTCAAATCTGAACAATTGCCATAAAATTGTGTTTTCCATTTGTGGCTATATCATAAACATTTCACAGTCGGACTGTGAGTTAGGCAGCAACTGTCTGCCTTAAGTGTGGAAACAGAATAGAAATAAAAATGGAAAACAAATAAATAAAACAAGCCAATGTTCCTTCTTTCAAAGTTTTTTTTCTGAATGTCTGCTGCTACTGAAAATCTGCTCCTTTTTTTATTGTTATGACCTTTTATGAAAGTCATAGAAGTCTTCATTTTTATTTTACATACAAAGCCATTATAAAAGAATTGTGAAACAATAAAACATACCAAACTTTTGAAAATCTTTTAAATGAGAAATTTCAGTTTTTCAGCAAAGATTTTCCACAGTTTCTTCTGAATAACTTCTTGAGGGAGATTTTTTTGGTTACAAAGTAGCCTGAGTTGGTATAAAATAGTCGTGAGAAATGCTCTAAAAGTGATTAAAATGATATTTCAATACAGTATCTTGTTTCCTAGTGCATTGATATTTACTTAGAAGTGCAAAGTTTAATGCTCAGTTGTTATCTGTGTTTTGTATTAATTATAGTTTTTATCTGTTATTGTCCACTTATGAGCTTTTTTACGTTTTTTTTTTATTTAAGATCAAATTGAGTGTCAAATTGATTCATGACCACACCTCACATTCAGCTGAAAGCATTATATGGCCTTCCTGAAGTTAGCTAGCTGTGTACCTTTTCTCAGCCTGTATGTAAGTAGTATGTTGTATTCACAGTTATTATTAATGATGGATTATTTTATCCATATATCTGCTTCCCCTCAGGAAGCTATAGAAAGATAGCAAATTTGGCTTTGTTCAATATGAAAATTTATTTCTATTGTGAGAAATCTAATTAAATATATTTATACAGCAGGAGTACTAACAAAAAAGAAGAGCCAGGGAACCATTATTATGTCACTTATATCTAAATATCAATGAATTTTACTGCCTTATGGGAAGTTGGTAGTTTATTAAATGAAAACATTCTACAAAAAATTTCTTTAAGATGAAGTGTGTGGTTGATTCTACTTCACCAGGCTTAACCTCAAAAGACTAACTAACTAACTAAGATTCTGCCCACCTGGCAGTTGGGGGTTGCAGGAATAATAGAAGTCTTACAGCAATTCAGCAATTATTTCTTTGCTATGTATAATTTTGACTGGATATGATAGTGTTTTGGAGTCGAAAGGGGGGTTCTCTTCAGCAGTCTAGGTTGTTTTTTTCCCCCATAAAACTCTACTAATAGGAAATACAGGAAGTCTTATGATACATACAGACCTTGCATTAATGAAAATGAAGTTTGTAATAATTTCCTACACAAGGGCTGGTATAATAATGAAAAGAACATTTCATGCCTACTTTAAACTTTTAATGTCAAGAGACCAACAGCAAAGGATAAATCATGCCTGACTATTCCAGTGGCCTTCTATAATGGAGTGACTGCATCAGTGGATAATGGAAGAGCTAGGGATGTCATCTACTTGGACTTCTGTGAGGCCTTTGATATGGTCTTGCCACTAAATTGGAAAGATATGGGTTTGATAGATAGACTGCTAAACGGGTAACGATCTGGCTGGATGGTCATGTCCAAAGAGTTACAGTCAATGGATCAATGTCTCAGTGAAAACCAGTAACGAGCAGTGTCTCTCAAGAGTCCAAACTGGGACCAATAGTATAAGTTATCTTCTTCAATGACATAGTGGGATCAAGAAAGACTGCAAGGTCCTGGGTTGCACCAACCCCTAGTGTCATTACAGACTGGGGGATGAATGGATAGAGAGCAGCCCTGTATAAAAAGGATACTGGTGGATGAAAAATTAGTATGAGCCAGCAATGTGTGTTTGCAGCCCAGAAAGCTGATAGTATCCTAGGCTGCATAAAAAGATGTGTAGCCAGAAGGTTGAGGGATGTTTCTCCACTTCTACTCTACTCTTAAGAGACTCCACCTGGAGAAGTGCACTCAGTTCTGGTGTCCCCAGCACAAGAAAGACATGGACATGTTAGACCAGGTCCAGAAGAGGACCATGAAAGTGATCAATCCTCCATGACCCATGAATCACCAGAGGGCTGGACCATCTCTCCCTTTAAGAGAGACTGAGAGATTTAGGGTCATTGAGCCTGGAGAAAAGAAGGCTCTGGGAAGAGCTTATTGTGGCCTTTCAATACTTAAAGGGGTCTTGTAAGAAAGACAGAGATTTTTTTTTTACCAGGCCTCTGGTTATAGGACAAGGGGCAAGGTTTCTAAACTGAAAGAGGGTAGATTTGGCATAAATAAGACATTTTTTAAAACAGCGGTGATGAGATGCTGCAACAGGTTGCCCAGAGAAGTTGTGGATGCTCACCACTGAAAGTGTTCCAACGTCAGGTTGGATGGGGCATTAAGCAACCTCATGTAGCAAAAGATGTTCCTGTCCATGGCACAAAGGTTAGACTAAATGATCTTTGAAGGTCCCTTCCAACCCAAACCATGCTATGATTCTATGATGCAGATTTCTGTGCAGAAGGTATCTTTCCAGAAGGTGATTATGTTGTTTAGCTATTTAAATAGAGAGCTGGGTTAGGGCTTGGGTTTTTTTTTTCAGCAGCCTGGTATGTAATCTTAGAAAACTTGTTTCCTTTCACCTCATTAAAAGAAAAATAATCTTTCCATGTTAATGGAAAATTATGGTCTAGAAAATTCATTCTTGCTAGAAAGAAAAGAAAAAGTCCTGAATGCGAAACTTTGTAGTTACAATCAGAACTATTGCATGGCCAATCATCACTGAATACAGACAATCGTATTACATACCTGAATATATGAATAAAACCGATACGAGATCCCTAAAGTTTTCAGACTGAATTTGTGTCTGAAAGGTAAGTCCTGTTGCCTTAAGCTATACGTCATTTATTAGCAAGACAGTCTAAAATGATGCTTTCCAAGGTGACAAGAAATGTTTGAGCTTCTCCCTCCTCTGAGCCCCTTAAGGAAGCAGCTACCTGCTGCCACGTCGTGTTACTGGAATTGCACAGCAGTGCTATAAAGCAATCACTTATGCTTGCATGCACAGACATGAAATCCCCAGGCCATACCACCCTTCTGTGCCTCTGCCCTGGCTCCTGTAAGATGCTCCTCTCATTGAGCACCTCAGCTTTTGAACAGAGGTAATGTGACTCCCATCAGGCTGCTGAAATAGCTAAATACAAAGAATCTCCAAGACATATATTCAGTTCTACTGGTCTGGAAGAATGTACACTGTTTGAAGCAATGATGAACAAAAAAGTTACTCAAAAAGATGATGATGTTCACTTCTATGTGTTGATCGATTTCCATCTGGACGTTCCTAATTTTGAAGAAAAATTTCTTTTACTCTGCCATAACTTTTTCTTTTACTCTGTGCATAACTCATGGTTTAGAACCATGTCCAAAATCCATCTATGCTTAAGGTTTAATTAAGAAAAAAATTACCCAATCCACTGTTTGGTCTCAATATACAATACAGAGTGCAGTTTGTGCAGTATGTGCCAGCTCTGCAGCCGTGGGAAACAGGTGTCAGATTTGGAATGCCATCCCTGATCATCCCTTACCCACAATAGAAAGCTGAACGCACCGTTTTCTGTCCTGATGCTGAAAAACAAATATGCAAACAAACAAAAAAAGCACAGAAAGATTGTTCTTGGGAACTGTGCTCTGCAGTTTCTCTCCTGGTGCCTCTTTGTAGTTGGTGGCTGTGCCAGCTCTCTGTCTTAGGCAATAAAAGTACTTGGGCTTCTTATGTAGCTGTCTTCTGTCACCCCAAAGTTGAAATTTAGTTTGGATAATGTGAAGAAGTAGCAGAGAAGCACAGATCTGACCCCATATTATGCCAGAATAAATCTTCAATAAAGCTGTGTGAACTCTAGCAACTTTTATGTTTGGTATTCTTTGTCAGTGATCACTTATTTGGAGTCAGGAGGAAGACAAACTATGTACATTCACTTACCATCCACATTATTTTATTATCTTTCATACAAATGCAGATCACTATGATTCCAAAATCTCATTTTGCGTCCTGTCTCGACTAAGCGAGGTCAAGTAGGATTTGTTTACTGCTTTATGTCCGAAAAGCCTCTCATTGCAAGCTTATTTATCAGGCTAGTAGTACAAAAAAAGGAATAATCCATAATATTGTTAAACAAGAATTAGTAACAGCACAGCTTTGAAATGGGAGAGCATAAACCAGATAGGTGGGAATCTATTTTAGGCTAGCATTGGTTAGTTAAAAGTATTCACATAAACTTTAGACACTTGGGAAATTATGTTCCTAGAAGAAGTACAGGTCACTCTTAAAGTACTACTTCAAAGTATTATTTGACTTAATTTTATTATATTAAAAGAAAGGGGGCTGAAATAAATTTATCTAAAATTACTTCATATTCTTATTTCAGCTCTCTCCCTGAAGTGACAAGTAATGAATTTGTTTTTAAATTTAAAATGTTACTGCATCTGTAAGTACAACCTTGCCAGCATTTTACTGGAGGTAGAGAAATTATTGTCTACATTGCAAACATATTTATGTTTTACATTTTATCAGTAATTTAAAAATTTAAAACTCAATTCTTCCTCTATTTCTAGCCTGTATAAGTTACCTAAATACAAATATCAGTTTTTACATTAATATGACTCTTGGTAGAACTTATTATTGAAATGCAGGTAGAGCTTCACTTATAGAAAATATCTCTATAAGTGCATCTCAAAAAGAAAAGAAACCCAGAAAAACTCAAACCAAAATGCTTCTCAGTACTGTAAGAGTAGATCCACCATCCACCATCTGGTGAAACCAACTGACCATTGAGATATTATGCCTCTTTTGGGGAGCAGTAGCAAATGCCTGCAGATAAGTATGGAGATTTGCTATGCTCCCCTACAAACACTTTTAGCAAAGAGAAATCAACATGTTTTCTAGGTCAAATAGTATATCAATTTGATGACATGAAAAAGATTCTGCTTGATTCCACTTTCCTGATATGCTCTTCAACCTTCACAAATCACCCTTCACAAATTCCAGATTATCACAATTATCACAGAATCATAGAATAGCTACAGTTGGAAGGGACCTTAATGATCATCTAGTTCCAAATCCTTCCACTAGACCATCTAGTTCCAAATCCTTCCACTTGACATGGCCTTGAACACTTCCAGTAATTATAACTGGCATTTATAACGTCTCTGGGCAACTGGTTCCAGTGTCTGACCACTCTCACAGTACATAATTTCTTCCTAATATCTCATCTAAACCTACCCCCTTTCAGTTTAAAACTATTGCTCCTTGTCCTACCATAACAACCTCTGCTAAAAGGTTTGTCCCCATCTTTCTTATATGCTTCCTTTAAGTACTGACAGCCTGCTATAAGATCTCCCCGGAGCCTTCTCTTCCCAAGGCTGAATAACACCAACTCTCTCAGCCTGTCTTCACAGGAGAGGTTCTCCAGCCCTCTGATCATCTTAGTGGATCTCTTCTGGACTCACTCCAACAGGTTCATGTCCTTCTTATGCTGAGGGCCCCAGAGCTGGACTCAGTATTTTAGGTGGGGAACATAAATTTCCCATTCTCTGAAAATATTCCCTTTGGAGCACTGATCTTTCTTCCTGCATATTTTTTTAATTGTCTCTATTCTTCTGAGAGGAAATGGTCCTTTATTCATATTGACACTCTCTGTATAAGGTATTGACTTCTCCCACGTTCTCTCAAATGTCTTTGTCAAGTGAAAGAGGAGGTCTTTATATATAAGACCAGTATATCCGGTCAATCTACAACAACTACTTCCTTTTTAATATTAGTAACCAGAACTTCATGTATACTTAAATTTTGAATTATCATAACTATTTTTTTAATTATTTTTAATAAATATTCATAAAATAATGAAAACTGGAGAAAGATAATAATTTTCCCTCTGCAAGACTCTGAGTGGAGGTAAAATGTATTTTCACCTTAGGCTAACTAATATATGTTAATTACCCAGAGCGAAACACACAGGAGAAAGGCTATTTCATTTGACTGTGACATTAATTTTGCTAAACTTAATCATACAGAAAAACAGAACTGGGGGGTGTTTGGCCATATTTTTAATTGAAATACTTCTTCAATGATACTGAGCTTTTTAAAACTCATTTGTGTTTTTGCCAGATGCTTCTGTCAGATACAAAGTAAATAATGGGAAAGACGTTGTAATTTGAGGGTAATTTTTAACCATACATTTTGATTTGTGTTTAAAGTTTCTTGCAGTTTTATTTTTAGAAGAAAAACATGCTCACAATTAAATGGAAACATTTTTCTGGAAATTAACTTTTAACTGTGATCTACTTACTTTGGCTTAAACCTCTTACTTGGTGGACCATTCTTCTCTGTCATTGTCAGAAAACCTAAGGAGCTTTTATTTGGACAGCTCTATTGTTGACCTTGCTTCATTTTTATGCCACCGTAAAAAATATCAATGTGACACATCCAAGATGGTTTTACAGTGGGGCAATTATTGCATAATGAATTTAGTTAATACTAGTCACAAAAGAATGAATGTGTGTTTTTAGAGATGAGAATGAGTAAATTAAAGCTTTTCATCAATGCCTACCTTTACTCACGCTCTGTCTGTCTACACAACACTTAAAAGCAAACAAAAAAGTAAAAAATAACAAAATTCAAGCAATACCTACATAATAAATGTCCTGTTTGCAGATCAGCATTTTGTGAGCACTTTGCAAAAATAAAAGTATCATCACATGATTATGCTCTATCACATGATCTATGATCTATCTGTGATCCAAACCACAGCTGTGGCAATTGTGTTATGGTATTTCTGAATTACAAAAAGGAACAGAAAAAAAACCTCCAGAAATAATTGAAAAAGTCTTAAAATTTTTAAAAAATGGTAACTTGGATTTTCTGATTATGACTCAACAGGTATGTAATTATTTGCACAAAGGATGGAGTTTCAGTTATCTGCCTCTGCCCGCTAAAACATATGCATTGGTTCCTTATTTGCAAATTATTCTTCAAGTAAGTATTAAAAGCGCAACACCTCATTTCATAAGTGAATGATTTATGCCTTTGTTTTGAACTCCAGGATAATTACTGATTCTGGTTTATCAATTAATGAACATAAAAGTACTGGAACCCATGTCCTTTCTTTATGCTCTTGCAGTGATAAGAAGACAACAAAATTAGGTGACAAACTGACACAGCAAATAAAAGCAGGACAACTACATTTAAAGTTCTTTTTAACTTAAATCTGTCTTAGGTGTGCACCAAAGAGAATGAAGCACAGGAAAAAGTAGCTCAGGATTGCATGAAATAGACCACAAAATGTTACCTTCTACCAACTTTGTTAATGTTTGCTTTTAAAGACTGAAAGAAATAAGTAACCATATATTGTCAAAAGGTAAAAAGCCTTATTTCTCTATTATTTTAAGGTAAAGGTCAATGCAAATGTAGAAACTGTTTTTAAGAGGAGGCATTTGTAGGGTTTGAATAAAGTTCATGGCAGTGCTGACCATCTTTGCTGTAACAGTTGAAAGGATGATAAGTGTAAATGACTGGGTTTACAGAAGAGTTAATAAAATGTAAAGCCTTTGCCAATATTGAACGATGAAAGATGTTTTCTTTTTAGTCCCCACATTAGGTTCAAACTTTTCACACTTATATACTGGCATTACATAACATGGCTAGTCAGATGCAGAGCAGCAAAAAGTCCAAGGAATGTGTTTGAAGGTTTATGCAAAAATATGTATTAATGAAGGACCAAGGCCAAAGAATAAATACCTTCTACTATTACATAGGAAAAGATGGGAAGGAAAAGCACAACAAAGAAAAAATAGGTTGCTGTTTGTACCCCTTCCAGAACTGAGCAGAACTGTCTTCTGCAGTTCAACAAAGGCACCCTCATTAGCCAGAAATAGTCAATGATACTTAATTAAAGGCTCTCCTCAAAATATTTTCAGTTTTTCTTGAATTTTTGAAATATCTCTTTTAAATGTTTTTGTTTACCATTTAGAGAAAGAAATGCCAGAAGATGCTATAGCATATTGCAAAAGCTCTAAAAATGTGTGACAAGGGTGGAGAAGGTGGAGGAAAACTGGAAATTAACAAAACAAATTATTTCATCATTTAAAGGAATTAATGCATTAAATAATAAGCAATAAAATAAGTTTCAAATATAAATTACTTCATTGTTTTTCCCCTGAGGATTATGATTTTGGAACACTATAATTTTAGTTTACTTAGGTATAATAAATGTAGCAACTATAGTTTCTTTAGAACTATAAGGACTAAAACCAGAAGGACAGTATATCCTTACAGTGATGTTTCCCATCAACACATAGGACAGAGCTAGAAGACTCATTAAAGCCCTACAACTGCCTAGTCCTGTATATCCTTTAAAGTTTGTTTCAGCTGTTTGTCCTCAGCAGTTTGTTTCAGCTGAAAATAAAGTTTATATGTGTGGAATGCAAACATGTATGCAGATGCATTTTATTAATTAAAAACTATCCAGGTGTCTTTGTGTTTGTTTTTAATATTATTGCTGTATACACTTAATATTTGAGAATTGTCTCAAAAAAGCATGATAAATTATTTGAAAACATAAAATATATTTTAAAGTACAATGTGCTTACTTTAGAAGACTTCAGTAAAACAGTATCTTTAAAGGCAAAATTATCTGAGTACTACTTTCCCTCAGGTATTCATTCAAAATTCATTGCTCTGCTAAATACTTTTATTTGAGAAATCACAGAAGTTTCCTTCTGATTCCAGTAGGTTTTTTTCTTATCAAGTATATAAAAAGTTTTAGTTTCAAATCACATTGGTTCATTTTAGAGTGAAGATAAAAAGCCCAGCATTTTAACCTGATATACAACATTAGAAGATTGTGTAAGGTAGCCATAGCATTGTATTTGAATTATCTCACTTAGACTGCATACTAAGAAGAGAACATACAGTAATGTCAGCATAACTATATATGTAGGTTGTCCTTTGAAGTGCCTAGCCTTTCTCTTTATACATCCTACAGAATAAGACAGCATTTTGAAAATGAAACCTTCATCTGATCGAAAAGGAAAAAATCCCCCTCTGACAGATGAAATTGCATGTTATGGTATTTTCCCTTTTCAGTCCTTATGGCAAGGCTCACAGCAGTCTCTACGGGCAATTATTGGAGCCAGCGCTTGCATTTGGCTGGCACTTCTTTGCTGACAGATATAGCACCAAACCTCCATGCCTAGCTCTGAGGTGACCTGGACAGAAGCACAAGAGAAAAGGCAATGCTTTCTCTCCATACAGATCTCACATGGGCAGAAGCAGCCTAATGACAGAGTCCTTCAGTGGACTTCAAATTGGCTCTGAACTGCTTTGAAGTTAAGGGCACTATTCATAGACAAAGATGGAAAAATGGCATGCCTTGGAGCTTGTAGCACCCAGCATTGCCCTCAGTTACTCTCAAAGCAATCCCAGTTGCGTCCAGGGCTTCACATAATCCTGGAGTGACAGGGCTGAAATTGTTATTATTTATGTAACTGAAGGGAAAGAAATGAAAGACAGAAGATGACAGCCCTTGGAGCATCCCTCCACCTGACAGACACACTGACTGCTCTCTGAGATTGTCTGCTTGCTGAAGGAAAGATGAACTAAAGGCAAAAGCTGGAATTAAAACAGTGGGTGGACATCCCAGAATCTGGCCAGCTCATAACAGAAGAATAAAGCTTTCCTGATCTACCAAAAAATGTGTTCATAAGAAAGAAGTCTTTCCTTTTTATCTAGTGAACTAGTATCCACTGTCACCACAAATCTTCTGACATTCAGTTACTATTGTACTTGAACTGAATGAGATGACTCTTTGGTGACTCAGAAAATGTGCCATTCTCCACAGGATGCAGTTCTGCTAACTATAATCCATCTACCTACTGCTACACACAAAACATACATTTTGCTGACTACAGCATCAGTAACTGTTTTATTCTATTTTATATCTGCACATTGAATACCAACTTGGTAAAATGATTTCCTGTAATTAACATGCTCAGCTGAGCTGAGGACCATTATAATATGGTTAAATGAAGCTGGAATATTATCACATTACATAATTTAGAATTTACAAAGTGTAAACTCCTCATACACAGAGGATGGAGTAGCCTGCACAGCTGTACAGTCCAAAAATATGATGGAATTTTGAGTAATCAGGATTAAAATCTTAATTTAAATGGATCAACCAATTAGAATGGTTTCCACTCAAAGTTTAGAAGTCTTTTTTTCCCCTGGGAGATTTACTTTTCTCTTCAGGTTCATCCATCTGTCATTCTGGTCAGTTTTGTCAAAATGGACTCATAGTGAAACCCCACTAGTGCTTTTTTTATACTACAACTTAATTCCACATTTTCTCTATATTATGCCTTCTCTATTACCTCTGCTTTAAAAGCCCTGTAATTTTCACTTTCACTGCCATGATTTTTACCTTTTGGGATGCTATGCTTAAACAGTGTTCTTTAGCCCATCCACACAGCTATCCTAAAAGTATTTTTTCCCTTGGGTTATCCAACCATTTTAGGTTTTTTTTTCTGTTCTGTATCTGTTACCATTGCATTGCTTATGTGCATGATTATAGTGTATGCTACAGGTTCAACTGCTTTTTCAGACATCAGAGGTTCTTTGAAAAATTCTGAATAAAAACACAGGTGCCATGGTTCTGTTTTTGTAACAAGCAGTCCTGCTTCCTAGGGGTTCTGCTGTCTAATTATGAGGAGCTTCATGATCTTAAAGGGTGGCTCATGAAAAAGGGGAAAGGAAAGTAAAAGAAAAAGGGCACTCTGTAAATAACACACACAAATAGGTAGGCAGATAAATCTGGATGTGATCAATTGTGACATTTTGAGAAGAAACGAGAAAAGTCCATCCTTCTTAAAAGTGAGAGTGGTTTCCAAACACCAGTGGGCAAAGGAAACAAGAAGAGTTTATACTTACTCTGTTTATGTGTTCAGAAAAGTATGAAAACAACTAGGCAGTGCATAAGATAAACATTGTTTTAGAAACAGGTGACCATACCAGTAACTTGATTGTCTCAGGCGTTTGTAATAATGTAGTATCCAAGCACGCCGGTGCTGACAGGATCTTGTCATCTGACTTATCTTAAATTATTATTCTAAAAGAAAATATTCAGTGCAATCACCGTAACTATGTATGAAAACACACCACTAAATATTTGAAAACTATGCTGTGAGTTGTAAAGAAACATATAGGCCTGGGTGCTTACAGACTTTTAAAGTGTGGGTCCTCACCTTCCTTCAATACATACAATTGTAAGCACACTGGGGTTCTTGTATGAAGATGAACTGGTGCATTTTTAACTTTTAAAAAGGATTTAAGGAGCTGTTAGGATTCTGTGAATATTCTAAGTATCCATTTTTAAGTAAGAACAACATAGCTGTCCTTTTTTTTTTCCTCTCTCTTCATAACATTTGTTAAATGATTACTGATTGCTAACACAGTGTAGGCGATCCTAATATTTCATAACTGAAATTAAAATAGATGTATTTTTGGCTCCTGGATTCCATGTGAAGGCACGCTCCTTTAATTGCTGTTACTGCACGTACCAAACTCTTCCCAATTTTAATATTCAGTATTTTTTTAGGCATTTTTTGGAAAAAAAAAGAAAGAACATCTTTACTTTGAAAATGTCCAAATGAATAAATGCAGCAATTCCCATCAACTATAATAAAAAATGTTTTGAAGTATATCTCCCATGAGCTTCACTGCAGTCAGTAGAATTTCCAAAACAGATGTAAGGGCTATCATAATTTCTTGTAAATTAGTGAGATTTCAGTGATATTATCATTCACAATAGCTTAGGGTTTGACCTTAATTTTCATGCCAAATAATATGAATTTGATCTTGATGAAAATAAGAGGTATAGGGAATGCATTTGTAATGGCATGTTTTTATATACACATGAATAATGAAGAAAGAGACCACTTTCTTCATAGAATAGAGTCCCATAATGCTTGGTCTTTTCTGAAAAGCACCACGTTTCTTCTAATGTCCAAACTAAAACTAAAATCACAGTTTTTGGTTCATTCCCTTTCCTTCATTCCCCCCCTCCTCTGAATCGACCTTTATTGTGTGACGGATCTTCCTGTCTGATAGCAAGAAGCTGAAATGGTGGCTGCTTTCTGCTTAATTTATATGAATATTTTCAGAGTGAATAAATTTGAACAAATGGTATGAAGAGCTCTCCTTTTTGTTGTAATAGATGAGGGTGACTAGCAGGTACTTCAAATCGTCCAATTAAAACAGTTCCATTTTTATGTAATTGTTTACAAATAATTTTCCCCATTAGAAGGCCTGAATTTGGAAGGGAATGATTCCAGAAACATTTTGAATTCATGCTCACGTTTGCAGAGGCGGAAACATCCATCGGTGTGGAGAAAAAAATAATTTTTCACAGATTTTTATTCTACATACTGGCTGCAGTGAGAGCGTTCAAGTAATGGCCTTGATATCAGAGCGGTATCAGTATGCTTCAGTGAGAGAATACCAGACTTGGCACAGGGGCTCTACCTGAGCAAATTAAAGAATTCAATCTTGACAAAATCTTGATGACCCTCTGGAAAATTTGTAGGCTATTATTTTTCTTCATATATATAAAGAATATATATATTTATAAATATATATATATATATTTATATATGAAGAAAGGAGCATGCTGCTTCTCAGTCTCCAGACTTATTGCTAAAATATTTTTCTGATGTGACTTTTTTTTATCATCCCATATTCACTCCTCATTTGTCATTCTTTTAAGAGCGTGATGACAGTGAATTTTTTCTTGTGATATTGTTAATAATATTTACTCCGACAGAAACTATTTTAGAAGAACCATTTGCAGAAAAATACCTCTATTTACCTTTGGGTACCCATAGTTCCTTTTCTGTACTCCAGGACAGCACACACACTGCACCATGTGGCCTCCCTACTTGAGTGCTTTCTCAAGACTTGTCAAATTATATTACTTTAAAGTTCTATCGACCTATAGTTCTCATCCACACAGCTGGGTGACCTGTTCTTCCTTGTACACTCAAGGGCTTTTTAATGGATTTGAGATAGGCCTCATCCGGAAGCTGGCAGGGCTCCTTATCATCAAGCACTTGACCGTAGGTTTTCAACATATTGTAAGTCCTGGACCCTCAGGCCTGGGGTCTCACCTGCATCGACATCCCCTGTCTGGCAGAATGTCCTTCTGTGCACAAGAATAAAATGAGGCAGAATGCAATGGCTTGCATGATTAAACTTAAATGTATAGCAGGTCTGAGAATGATATTCAAGTTTAAGGATGATTTAATTCACAGTGAGGCAGTAAACAAGGATGGAATAAAGCTCTGAAACCTGTTATTCAAAAATGAGACAACATTTGTGTCAAAAGCTTCTATACAATTTCTAGTGGTACTGACAAAATATGCCAGAAATCATAGCTGTATTATAAATAGCGATTACATAAAAGAATTCAAGGTGTTGAACTGTAATCACCTATATATTTACTAAAAATCTATATATCAGCAGGCTACTGTTATGTAACAGATTTTTTTATGTTTCTTTTTTGCCAGTCAGGAACTGAAAAACACTTTTTGGCATGCAAATTCTTCTTCCAACATCAAAATATATCAGCCCACTCAGTTCAGTTTTGGATAGTTACATATATTATCTTGATAAAATCTCCTTTTACCTTTTGTTATTACTGTAGCTCAAATAGCACCCTTGTATTGACAGTAATAGTATACAAAGTTATTCCTTTTTCTCCTGCTCATATACTTTCTGATTAATGAAATGCAGCACAGTATTATACTATGATGAGGTCTCATTGCAAAATTCCATACTAAAGATCCGGCTGCAATGCTGAAAATGCAAAACAGAAAGATTTAAGGATGCGCAGTGGGATTGTGAGTGAGGCATGAAGGAAAGTCAAGGAAGGACTGAATCCATTATTTCAAGGAAGACGCACAAGCTAAAATACTGCATTGCTTTGACAGAAAATGTAAGTATACTGGCAATGCTACTGAAAGGAGACAAAAGACTTCTAGCTTTTTTGCATTTTTATCTTCTGCAAAACATAGGAAGTGGCTGTGGAGTAGTTGGTATAACAAAACTTTGTAGCACAAAGAAATTCCCTTTCTATCTGTGAATTGTAATTTTGTTTTTTTTCCCAGCAGATTGTATCTCTAAGATTTTGTTCAGTTCTGATCAACTTTCTTACTTTTCGAAACCAAAGAATACTGAGGATAAGTTTATTGTTTCTGAACAGCCTAGTACCCTTTGAATGTAGACACCATCTGATGCTTAGGGGAGGACAGGGAAGAAACTGGAATATCTTAATTGAATCAACTGCATGTCTCTCTAAGTGAAGGTGTTGTTTGCTGTGCATCAGTTTTAAACATCTAATAGTTACATTGGAGTGTGGATGCCTACTGGTCCCTACTCCACAACTTATTTCTGAACTTCATTTGGAAAACAAAGTCTGATATTCAGTAAACTTAAGAACTTCCAAGTAACTCCTAATAGATATTTAATACAGAGAAATGTATGTAAACCATCACATACATAAGAACTCAAGACTCCAAAAGAGTGAAATGGATTATTTTAATTTATTATGGTCTTGCAGCTCCAGTGTAAACAAGGATTTTTCTAAGTGATTTTAGAGGTTTGCATTTTGAATTTGGAAGAACCATGAATTTGATAAAAGGAGTGGTCAAAACATACTGATAATCAGATTCCTTCAGGTTTTATAATCTGAGCACCCAAATCCACCTGTTACTTCTGAAGGTACTATATGAAATCATCAGAGAGGAGTCAAGCACATGGATTAAGATAAATTATTTAAACCTGAGGGGATCTACTCTTTTTATGTACACACCACGTTGTATATATTTCTAGTAATTTAAACACAATTATTCAAGTCTACTTGAAGCTACTTTTCAGTCTGAAGAACAGTAGCTTCTGGTCTCAAAAGCAGATTTTACTTATTTTAAGGCAGGCAGACCTGATAACACTGATAGATATGAGAAACATTAATTAATTATACTACCAAATCCCTGGATAAACACTTGTTTAATCTAGATTCATAGATTAAAGAGCAGTAAATATTACAAGAATCCAGATTTATTTTTGTTTTCTCCTTTAGGACTGCTCAATAGATGAACTTTTTCTTCAATTTACAGGTCCATCAAATTCAGGAAAGTTACTCAAGAAATACAGATATTTAAGCACAAGCAATTAGAATCAACATAGAATACAGTGGAAATAATTTATTTCTAGACAAATACTGAAGTATTGAGGTCTGGCTATGTCTGATGATGTAAAAAATATCTCTCACCATGGTAGGCTGAAACTGAAGGTGGCAGTATTAGTAAAAATCGGTTCTTACTGTTCTTCTTGGGAAAGGAAATTGGGTTAATCTGGCTACAGAAACAGACTATCAGCAACAGTCAATGTTAGAGTGTGGAGAATCTTCATATTTCTTGTACTTTTTTGAACAAATACAGGTTACTGACTGCAGATACGCAAAAAAAAAAAAAAGCATAGCATTTTAGCACTATCACAGTGGTGTTGTCTCCAGAATGGCTCTTCAGAGAAGATAAAAGAAAGAACAGTTTATTAGCCAGAGTCTTATGATACACTCTTAGAGGATCTCTGGTCCAAATAGCATTTACTGGTTGGTAAAGGGACTATATGAAATGCTTAGAAAGATTTCCCAGACCCCAGTGTTAAGTGAGAGTTCATATCTGATCAGGACGAAAAAAGACCTTAAATCAGAATCAGCCCCCTGTGTTTAAAAACAACCAACAAATTAGATTAGAGAACACCACCTTTATTCTATTTTTATTTTTATTTCTAATGTTCCAAGCACAAAAATACAAAAAATTTACTCACGTGGAAAATTTCAGTTTATGGACTACTGGGAAACTTCTCTTTAGAAAAGAAATACAGATGTATGGACATATGTGGTGATATTCTGAAATGACCCCTTCTGTTATTCTCTTTTGAGAAAAAGCCATTCTCAGTGCCATACATTTGCACATAGTATTTTCTAGATTAATAAAGAAAGAATAATTCTTGCGATGCCTAAAAACTACTAAGGGTTTTAGGATGCTTTCTGTTAGTACACTAATATGAAATCAGAAGTACAGAGGAAACATGCAAATCCACACATGTGATGCACTATGCATTCCAAATTTGCAACAAGAATGTTAGGAAAACAAGTTAAATAGATGGTAATAAATCTTTTCAGAAGGAGGAAGATAAACGACAGAATGAAAGACAATTTACTTCACAATAATTTCCAAAACCTGTTTACAAATAGAATGAACAAACTGCAACTCCAAACCTACCTTTTTATCTGATTAAAAATATCTTATTACCTCACAAAAGATCATCAACATAAAGATGTTTTAGTCTATTCTGACTGGCAGTGATTTATTGCTAACGCCAAATTGAATATCGATGTTTTGCTATTAAAATGGGAATGCAAAAAATTACCCATAACTCACTAGAATCAATGGCACCTTCAGACTCAACTATCCCTACAATGAAAGGAAGCCAAATAAGTCAGAACTGGCTATTTTGGATAAAAATTCATAATAATAGGTTTTTAGAAAAAAAATATGTTCTTGGGATATTGTATTTTAAAACACTGTATTATTTTTTGTGACTGTTATTTTGCATAAGACATCAAACTATCATATACAATGGAGAAAAAACCATCATGTGCTTGCTGCTATGTCACATATAGATGCTTTGGAAATTTTTCTTACTGTCTTCACTGTCACTTCTTTAGCTCTCATTGAGCCAAATAAATCCCAACTATGCAAGTGTTTAAGTACATGCTTAAATTTTCATTAAACACAATGAAACATAATAATGAAAAACGTAATCATGAAAATTGTGTTTAAGATCTTGTAAAATTATGGCTTTAGCCATCAGACTGCTGATTGACAGTGCCTCCTCCGCTTTTCTCGTATTTGCAAACTCAAGATAGATGAGGCCTATGTAACACAAAACAAAATCTAGGGAGCTGCACCAGCAACTCTTTGAAATGCAACATAACTCACACTTGTCTGGCAAGTCCAATTGTTCAATGCCTAAGCATCTGCATGGATAAACACTGTGTTTGTGCTTCTCCTCATAAGTGGAATTTTTCTACTGTTTTTAGCATGTGAAAGAGAGTTGGTAAAAACAGCCACCCTTCTTCAGTATTTACAAATGGCTTCCATCCTCAGAAGGTGCCTAGAAGGAAATGCTGCCACTGTTCTTTTTACAGTCACCACCCACATCTTGTAGCAGGGTTTCACTCACAGCAAGGGCTGATTCACTTTTTTTTCTCTCCCTACTAAAGAATTGAAACACATTAAAATTCACTGCCTTTGCTGAAGAGTAGAATATTAACTCCGCCAGTTTAGGTGCTGGGAAGGATGCTGATTTTATTTTTCAACAGGGCCAATTTTCCACCTTGAATATACAGCTTATAGTGGCATCTATAGGCGGTAATTCTTCTGCTCAGCACTCCACTTAAAAGCATGAGTTTAGAGAAGCTTTTGCATAGCTTCTGGTTCAGTTCTTTATAATATTTATTTTTTTTTTACCGTGTGTAAAAGAGTTAGTTACAATGGCAGAAAGATTCAGAGGAATGTTCTTTCCTACAGACAACTAAAAAAATTTCAAACATAAAATTCAGGGGCGGAACAAAGTCTTGAAGGAAAAAAGTAATATTATGCCTAGACCCTTAACCAAAGGTAAGGAAAGTATCCGGGGACATATTTTTCTTCGCAGAACCAGCAGTCTTCAATGGTTACAAAATTAATTATCAAAACAAGCTCATTTCCCTGAGGTATTTTTAAACCCCAGAAAGCTAAATTTTCCAAATATTTAACATGACTACCTTTCAAATATCAATACTAAGAACTATGTTTAAAAGCATGAATAAGTTTCTCTAGCTTTAAAAACTGTACAGAAATATTGTCAAATAAGTAGAATTGAAGAATCACCTTCAGTCTCCCTTCTAATAACATCGCCAATAAACAGAAAATCACCAATAAATGCAAATTATAGAGAATACATCTTGACTAATAAATGCATTCAAATTCAAATTTAAATCTTCATGCTCAGCTTAACAGGAGCAGTAACCCAGACTTTCACAAATAACCTAAATCTTGTCAGCCTTTTCCTTTCTTCCTGAAAGGAAGGTGTGCTTGTTAATGAATCCAAAGCAACTCATTGCATTTATTTCAAGTTATAAGAGTATTCCCTGCTAATACTGTAGCTTAAACACTAAGAAAGGATGTTTTCTTCAAAACCTAGAGGTATTATAAGTTCATTTTAGTCACTGGTAACTCTAATAGTATAAAATTACAGTTAATTGAAATGGAACGTTTACCTTGCAAAACACAGGCTCCACAGATACAAGCAGGTAAGACAAGAGAGTTTCCAGCTCCACTGCTTGCTTACTAGAAAACAAGAAGAGGAAAATTTATTTAGACTTGTCGGTTGTACCAAGCTTTTTGAAATTGTGATGTTTTCAGTGAAAATCCTTCACTGGGATGTTTTAGGATCATATTATGCTCCTCTCCAAAAAGGAACAGAAGGGGTTGTCAGAGTTGTTAGGCAACAAATGCCTCTGTTGAGGTGAACAGAGTTAGAGGCAAGTGAAAGTTCCTAACAATACCAAATAATAGTGTGCACTCACTGGCACTCAAGGGGAGCAGGCAACTGTGTTGCTTACAGTAGCTTAGAAAGCCGTTTATTTAAGTAACTGAAAGGGAAACTGAAAAAGCATTAAACCCAGAATGGAGACAAAGAAAAAATTGTATCTTTGCAACACTAGGGTTAACAACTTCTCTCTTCTGGTGATGGAATTTGGCACCTCTGCAGCTTTCTCCATCCATGTCTCCAACTCTAAAGTAAAAGGGGAGGTGTTTAGAACTGTTTTCACTATACTGAATTTAAACCTGAACTTTCAATTTATTTTAACAGGACAAGTGAAAAAAAAAAGAACTGTCTTCAACAATGAAGGCAGAGGAGTTAAGAAAAGTTCTGACTCTTATGTTTATCAAGACTAGAATAACAACCCCGATAGAACAAAAGAATTATAGATTATACAATAACCCAGAATGATGTTCATATCAAAGACTAGTAATGATTGTGCTATTTTGAAATTAATCTGATAAAAATGCCATGAACAATTTTGGTCAACATATCCTCCCTAAGCTTTTCAGGAAGACAAACCAAGAGAACAAAACTCTTTGGCTTCCTGCCTTTCACAATACCTAAAAAACAACCCCAAAACTCTGCACCTCTATATAAAGCATATTATGATCTGACAGAATTATCCTGAAAACTGAAAAAGAGCATACAAAAAGAAAAGAAAAATATTACTTTAAAATAGTCTTAAGATATTATAAGAAGATAACACTGCAGCTATGAGAAAGATCAGTATTGTAAGTAAATACAAATTTTATGGTGAAATATAATGCTTTATCTAATTTTCATTCAACTAATTTATTATGTGGTATACAAATACATGAGTTAATTATTATTATACTGTATGCTTGATCGTAGACAGGGTAAAAGGAACAACAAGTGAACTGCAGAAGGAATCTGCCACATAAGGAATTTATGCAATTTGCAGAAGGAGTCTTGGAAGGCAGCAAAGAGCTGCCAGCACTCCGGACTGGACCGTCTCATTAAACAACGATGCTTCCCTAGAGAGGTCGGGTTGCTCACTCACCAAAGCAGTAGTTTTACCATGAGATTTGCATCAATTCTCTATTATCTCCCTAGCACATAATTTTCAGCCAGCTTACTTTGTGAAAATAAAAACTTTATACACTATTCATTTATTTTTTTAAATGCAAGGTCACAATGGGATCTAGCTGGAAATATTCTCCCATCAAAATGCATAAGTGGAGTGATTCATCATATTCCCTAGAAATGCCTCTCTTGGGCTTCTGAGGCTCCTTTATGCTTGGCTTTCTGTTGCTCTGTATGAGCTGTTAGTATAACAAAAAAACAAACAAGCAAACAAACACCCCCATGTTGCTTAGGTGAAGAGATTAAAAGGTGTGGGCACAAAGTTTGCCTCAGAAATTGTCATGGAATAAAAAATTCAATTATCAAAGATTTGCTGAAATTTGAACACCTCTCCAGACACTAAGAAACTTAAATATCTTGTTATTTATGGAAACTCACAGTCATGCCCAGATCTGACTGTACAGCTCTTATCTTTATATCTACCAGAGATACTGAGTGAAATATTTTGGAAGTCAAATGTTATCTTCTATTAATAAAGACGACAAATTATTCTTCAAAGAAATTAAAATAATCTGCAAATAAAGCAGAAAGTAAAAGCCACTAGAATATAATAATATTACATTGCCTGAATGCATTAGAAAGACAAAAAAGGTGTTCTATTAACAGGCAGAATTTGTTTCTACCAGTTTATTTTATTTTTGCCTTATTTTCTTTATTCCTGTTTTCTAGCAAGATTGAAAATGCTTTATCTAGATGAAATCATAAGAAGTGTCAAAACACATAACAACAGTAAATCAACTTATTTCTGAATGTAACCATGAAAGAAGAAAAAATGGGCATAGAGGAGTGAAGTTGAGAATAGGAAGATGAGGAGATGAGAGGAAGGTGGCTTTAGTTTTATATTTGTTTCTTACCCTCCTATTCTAGTTTTAATTGGCAATAAATTAAATTAATCTTCCTGAAATTGATTCTGCTTTGCCTGTTACAATAATTGGTAAATGGTCTCCTGGTCCTTATCTTGACCCATGAGTTTTTTCATCTTATTTTCTCCCTCTGCCTTGTTGAGCTGGGGGAATGAGAGAACAGCTGGTGAGAGAGGGGGAGGGTGAGGCAAGATCAACTCACCACAGTTTTTCTGTGTTCTCCTGGCAATTCTTCATTAAGAAAGACAGAAGTGTCTACTCTTAATGAGCTATACTGTCACTGGGCTAAAGCCAACATTATGAGGTTAAGTAAAATAAGCAGTAGCATTTCAGTGCTCTTCTGTGGTGAAGGACAATTATGCTTTTGTAAATTTGTAGACATTCAGTGCATGTGCTGTTACACTGCTTAGGTCAGCTCAAGAGGGCAAAGGGTAAGCAAGTTGTCCCACCATTGCAATATTTTACTTTGCCATTTCTGGACCTTTTCATTTGTTTCAATGACAAGGTATTCTCCTACAAAAGAAAACAGTGCTATTTTAAGAATGGTAATCTTTCCATAGTGCTTTCCCATAGAAGGATCAGTTCTTTCTCACCATATAGGAAGAAAGAGTGCCTTGCTGTCTAAATATATATCCAACTGTAATATGGAAGGTTCTACACTGGGTTGAATTCCTAAATGTATTATGTAGTTAAATGAAGAGCATGCTTCACTTTCACTACTGAGTAGGTTCAAAGCTAACTTATCTGGTGATTTTAATGGAGAATTGGAGAAGCTTTATTTGACCTCATGGTGATATTTTTTTTTTTCCAGGTTTTTCACTTCCTGGGGGAACATGTAATAACTTTTCAATCTTGCCTTGTTACCTTGAATTATCCTTAGACATAACACAAAATAAAATTAGAATGAAAAAAGCCCATACAAATAAGCAAATCTACCACATCTCTAAAAATAAGTTTGATTTCTTTTATGCTGAAACCAAAGGGAAGTATTTTAAGTCTTGTAACCATTTTCCTTCACTTTTGGTTGCACATAAAGTAGACTTAAAGATGAGCACGGGCCTTTGGAGGTCAAGAGAATTTAAACTGTGTTTCATATTCTAACTAGTCTATAAAGGATATTTACATATTCAGATTTCTCCCCCTCATTGTCCCCCTCCCCTGCTCCCCTTCTCCCACCCTGAATGCAGCAGTACAATGGATTATCCACATTAAACCATTCTCCACTGAAGAAGCTCAAGAATCAAACTCCCAAATGTTGATAACATCTCCATATGTTTAGAGGAGAGGACTCATCTAGTAAAGGACTAGAGGGGTGTTGCTATAAAAGATCACAACATTCAGCAAAGGGGAATTCAACAAAGTCCACCACAAAAGGCTATTAGAGGAACCAATTCTCTGGGACAAGGAATAGGTCCTTATAGAGATGATTGCCTAAAAGATGAGGAGAACAGAGCATCTTATCAGTTTCTCCAGCAGCAGGTTATCCTGATTGTCTTGTTTTACAACAAACTACTCCTCGCCCTAAGTTGCTCTTTAGGTGGCGCCAAGCTGATGCAAAATCTTATTAACCAGGTGTGGAAATGGTAGAGGAAATTCAGTGTTCACTGAAAAGTGATGCATATGGAAAAAACCCCCACGCACATTAGATGAAAAGTAGTGTGTTCTGATATTTTCACCACCCCTTAGAATAAGATTTGGGAGTCTAAGAAAACAGGTCTGTGAGGACATCAGCTTAGTAGTCACGAAAGCAAGCCTTAATGATAAGAATTACTGTAAAAGGAAGAGAGGAAAAAAAAAAGGAAAATACTGACAGAAAATAAAAGGGGAGGGGCTACCACAATTTTCTATAAAGTCTTTAGTGGCACAGATACTGCCTACTTTAATAAACAGTGGGAAGTATACAATATCCAGCAGAATAATAGTCCAAAATAAACAAAAAGATGTATTTCATTCATGAATTGGATAGGGAAAACACTGAATTGTTTTCCCCAGATGTTGACCTTCATCAAATTTTTGGAGGGAAAATTATCTCTGGGAACTCTTCTTTGGTACCTCTTTAATACTTTATCTAAATTTGTCTATTGCATCAGCTTAAGTGCAATCTCAATCAAGATGTTGCTTTAAGGAAGAGGACAACTGTCACAAAAATAATGCAGAGAGTTTCACAATATCAAAACAAGAAATCATCAAAACCAGAAGTCACTAAAATACATTACACAGGGAGAGCCTGAAGAGATTTCAGTTGGATTTTTGAGCCACATGCCAGACGTGAAATGAATTAAGATGTTTTGCCCTAAAAGCACAGAAGAAACATGAGCATCATGAAAGTAAGTTATGTGACCTACATATTCTAAAATACTGAAAACATTAAAGGCCACAGATCTAAAATGTTGAGATGCAACGCATCCAAAACTGACTGCTTTAATTTTCAAACAATAAATATTTCAGATTTTAAAAAGGGTTCAAAATTATATTAGTAATAATAAAGATCCTCTAGACCTATATGTTGACACCATAATTAATTATTTTTATATATAATTTAAAATAGGGTTTCAGGCATAAAATAAATACATTCTTGAGGCAACAGAACTTTTTACGGCTAATGGTCATATTTTTCCTCAGAATAATCCACCAATTTTTTTTTACATATTTCCAAAGAGATGTTATCCAACTGAGGACAGCAGTAGTTTGTTTTGCAAATCTTAGTTCAAAACTTTACTTTAAAATGTGTTTCTTATCAAGCATTAACAAATTGAACAAGTAAAAATTTTCAGATAAGCCTAAGGCAGGCAATGGAGGGTTTTTTTCCCAACAAATGTGTTAGATTTCTTGCAATACATACTAAGCTTAGAACCAGTTTTTTAAAGACTGGTTTGAACTAGCTAATAAGAAAAGAAAGCTTTCCCTGAAAGTATATCTCAGAGATTTTCTATTGAAGGAATTAATTCAAAAACTCTGCTGCACATTGAGGTCTGTAAACACTGCCTTATGTAGCAAAACCTTCCAAAACTTTACTGCTCTTAGGAGAATTGCTAAATTGTGCTAGATCACGGTAACCCACAGACACGTGTTTCTTCTCCTGACTTTTTTCCCCTCTCCCCAGCTAAGTGGAGTTTCAGAGTGACAGAGTGGAAGAGTAGCTCTGTGAGATAAGGACTGTACTGAGATGTCCACTGCTTCCTATTTGGAGTTACAGGACATAGTATGCTCTGTAGACACATAATTGCATTTTAACATTTCAGATCCTGCACAAAAAAATATTGGAAGGAGAAAAAGCACATGCTAAAGCAACTTAAAGTACTGAGTTCAAAATGCAGAAAAAGAGATTAAACTTCCTCTGGGGAGAAAAAAAAACTTCTAATCTTTAGCACTGAAATCTAATGTCTATGGCAGTCATGGAACCATGAGTACTTCCGTCATTATGATACTTAGATAGACATCTGTCATAAATTACATAAATGCTGCTGGAGGCAGTAGCACTGGGGGTGTTTTATATACTCCTAGGGACCCATTGGACCTACCTTTCATGATCCTTCGAATAATTTATAATATTTTAACAACAGAAATTGTTGGGTTCATATTTTATTGTCTGATTGATCTAAAAAATACATCATTCATCACTTTTTTTCAATTGTCACAAGTGATCAAAAGTGAATTGAGGCAGGATTTTCAGTTTTAAAGCAATCAGTAAGCTGGAAAAAAAAGTTCAAATTTCCCTTCTTAAAATGTCCTTAAGACATTTATAGTCCTTAATATAATCTACAGTTACAAAAATTTCCATTTTAATAATTATGTATTAAATTTTTGAAAACTAATACATTTCAGATTTCTGAATCCAAAGCATATATTATCTCATTTGCTCTGCAGGAAGTCCATACACATTCATTGATGCTTTTGTTGAAAGTCAAAAGAATGGATAGTAATACATTCTGCAATACGAGAATTAAATTGTCATTTTCTTCATTTTTCATCATCATATAATCTTCAATTAGAATGAATGTTGACTCAGTTTAATGTTTAAGAGCTACAACAGACAAAAGTAATGTGAAGAAGATTATGGTCTTTCTAAATTCAGTCTTTCAAAACATTTATTTCTTATGGCACTCAAAAATGTACTCATTTTTCAATAAAATTCACAATAATTGGTCACTCTTTATCAAAATGTCAAACAAAATGCAAAATTAAAACTACCAAGAAATGAAAGCAAAAATACTGGAATCCAGGATAAATCAGAGGGTCACCTGATGAAATCATAACCATCTGTCTCTTTCCTTTCAGAGTCTATTGGCTTTGCCACCAACAAGATCCCTCCACAAAGACTAGACAATTGTTAGTTTCATTGCTTTACATATGGCTCAAATGCTATCCATGTTTACAGCCCTTTACCAAAATCAAACTACATGTGTCTGGAAAAGCAGAAGGCAGTGTTGCTTATGCCTTGACAATATACATGTACCATCTATAGGTTTCTCCTTCATCTGTGTTATTCCAAACATAAATATAGCTAATATTGATATGTCTCCTACTCAAATCTCTCAGCCATCCCATCCCATCCCATCCCATCCCATCCCATCCCATCCCTTCCCATCCCTTTCTCCTTGCATGGTGGGTGAAATACTGCTTGATGTATTACCCATCAGCTGAATTCTAGCTATTAAGAATTGCCTAATGATGGACAAATGTTCTGAATATTTCTAGCAATGAACTGCGTCATCACCGAATCCCTGGTAATCTGCGATACCACCACATGGCTCAAACGGGTTCTCTTACAGTTGTGAAACACTTCATGGTGGACCAGTGTTCTGGGAACCACTCTTGTCTTGGTTTAATTTTGTTTAAGATTTTGGAGGCATCACAATAGATGAAATTACTGTGTCAACTTCTTTTTGTGAGAAAACATCTCTTTATTATGGATATCAGGAGGACACATCAGGAGGATATCATGGTTTATGAACCAAGAACATGACAAAACTACGTTAGAAAACTAACAATTGCCACTCAGTGTACAACAGAATTAGGGACACAGTATAAACATGTTGTACTGAACTAGACAAACACAACATGAACAAGTACTTACTTGCACCATTTGACATTCTGTCTTTAGTATCAATTTTAGATTTCATTCATATAAAGTCTGACAGACAGCTTTATTTTACTACATGATAGTCCAAAGAAATCACTCTTTGACAGAAAAAAAAAAGTTAGTGAAATTATATGATGTAATACTAAGCTGTTGCAACAGTCTGTTTCTTAATCTTTTCTCGTTAGTTCACCAAATAGGATTTGTCACAAGAAAAAGTGAATGTAGAATACCGTTACTCAGCAGTGTTTCCCATTTCAGACAGATATGTGCTGAGACAAGAGATGAGAAGTGACAAGAACAGGGATTAAGGAAACATGCATTTTTTGAGTTTAAATCCTACATTACCCTTCCATCTTCTGCAGGTGCCCATAATCTTTTTTTCTTTTTTTCTTCCTGGGACCTTCTACCTCTGTAATTTGCCTGCCTCTATTTCTTACAACGGCAACATTGCTCATAGTTACCTACTGCTAATTTCTTGTGGAAGAATGAGTATTTAGGTTTGTGCCATTCAAAAACAATGATAACTTAATCTCACAATTTAGGGACAATTTAATAAAAAAAAAATAATCTATGTATAATGTCAACACCACCTAACAGTAGGCTCAGTACATAAATGCAACAATTAGAGTGAGACAGGAAATCCTACAATTAAGGTGCTGCTTGTTAGCTTTTGTGGACAAGCGTATTTGATATTTTATTTCTTACCTAGAATGGTTCTGCATCTCTTACAGTTCAGAGAAGGGTAGGAAATATGTGTCATACTTCCATGGATGATATTTGCTTCAGCCAGGGATGCACAAAGCAATTTCATTACTAGTGGTGTAGCTTAATGATATCACAAAGTGCTGCTAAAATCCATAGGGATTACCAAAGAAGGAAGAACCAATCAAGAAATTGCTTTGCTTACTGCTTCCCTGGCATACTCTGAAACACATTTGAGCTGCCTCTGAGATTTGCTCTTCCTCTTCCACAGCCAGATTTCTCCTTATTCATAGTCATATAGAGAAACAAGTGCCTGAATTAAAAAAGTTACACCTATAAAATTAGGCAGCTCTCCAGCATGCATGCAAAAGAAGTACTTCGTTTTATAGCTGTAATCTACCCGTAGTGTAATTGATATCTTTTAGCAATATAAAAGAGAATATAGAACTGTCACTATAACTAAATCAACTTTATATGAATGTTCTTATACTAAAGCAAAATGTTATTTGACCTTGCACTTGTAACTTGATGGATGATGCAAGCGCAGGCCTGATTCATTTTAAAGGACTGTGTTTATAAAACACAAGACATTCATCTTCAGATTGGGAAACTAAGCTCTTGCCCTTAAGGTTTGTAGTAATCTTAGCAGAACTGTAGTCTGGAAAACAGTACCAATGCATTTATGCTTTTCTTACCCTTTGGCAACATTACTTTCAGGGTAAGAGCTGTAGCAGCAAATATTGTGTTATATAGTCAGAGCCTGGTGCACCTAGTGAAGCAAATCAAAACACTCTAAACTTCAGATGCTTCATTTCACGAATTCACCCCAAAGCAAACAGATTACCATCTGGGCATATGAAACAGAAAGATAAAATATACACTTAAATTAGTCTGTGCCTGTGAGTACAGTATGTGTAGTTTGAGTTCAGTATATCAGGATAGGAATTACACTATTTTAAAAGCTAACATAACAGGATTTTGAAATATTTTCTACCTGATTAGTATTTGAGATATTAATGAGATGCTGACTGATATTTAGGATGAAATCTAATTCATGTCATAATTATTCCAAGAACATCAAAAATTTTGACCCAACACTGTTGATAACATCTTGACTAGTGATTTATTTTTCCAATTACTGTTCTTCATTGCAGACATTCAGAAAACATATTGAGGCTATTTAAGGCATATTATTTCAGAGAATGAACTATAACGGCCCAAACAAATTGAAGTCATTTGTCTGAGTGGCTTTTACAGACTCGTTTCTTATCTTCACACAGGTTAAAAGCTCACAACATAAATACATACAAAGCAGATCATAAACTCTTCCCCGATGAGTTCTACATATATACCTTCTTTAAAACTCAAGTTATTTCACACAGTTTTGAATACCTATGGTATTTTGGACCATGGAGAAGAACTCCAACCAATTCCAGCTGAGCTTATACTTCACCTTTAAATTTCTTGTGCCACAGAAATATATTTCATGTAGACTGAAGCCTTTCATCTAATTTTGCACCATGCATGCACTTACTGTCTGCAGCACAGGACAAAGGCAGGTATAAATATTATCTGAGGAGTGTACTCAGTTTGGGAAACAAGACAGCTGCATTTTTCCTGGAGTCAAAAACTCTCCTGGAGTCAAAAGCTACTCTGGATAAAGATGTTTTCCATTGTCTTGTGAGATAAAGAAACTATGGGAATCACGATACAGGCATGGAAAGGCTTCAGGCAGAGTCAGTTCCAAGTTGATTGACTTCTTACTGCAGGTACACTGGGTTTGAGCTAATTCTTCTGGAATCTCTACCACTTACTAGTGCTCCAGGTGCTACACTAAGGAGAGGAGCTTTCCATTTGATTATGGTGTGAACACCTCTCACATTCCTGCAAGAGACTGTTACAGTTTCATTCAATTTTGTTCATCTCTGCAGTGCATACTGTGGATTCCTTGACTTTACATCCACTACCTTTAGTAAAAACCAGCAGGAACATGTGGCTAATTCTGCTACTCAAATACTAAAATGGGATGCTAATTGAAGATTTTTTCCCCAGTCTTTTTTTAGTACTAACATAATTTCTATTAGGGATTACCTACTTTAGAACTTTTTCATCACTTGTTTTCACTAAGTTCTCAGCAATTATAGTATTCATTATAATTGCTCAAAGTTCCTTTGAACATACAAATGAAAGAGACTTTGCAGAACAGATCTAGAAAATACCGTAGTTTTCAAGCCCAGAGAAAAAAGAATCACTACAACAAATCCACAATTACTTTCCCTGACCTTGGAAAGCAAAATGTATTCAAGGCTATGAAATTGAGCTCACAATCTGAGACAGATTCATAGCCTTTTAATGACACTGACTGGTACAGAAAAAGGCTTGCAGTTTATAGATCTTGTGTTACTGTAGAGATGATACCTACTAGCCATTTTTTGAGCTGGTTGTTGCAATACAAAGTTTGATGGGCTGCAACTCTGTAGCTAAACTGGATGGTTTTTTCCAAACTTTACATAAGATAAGAAAAACACTAAAAATGAGCATAACCTATTGAAAAATGTCTAGGGAGCAGATGAGGGTTTTATCCAAAAAAGTATCAGCAATAAAGAAAAACTGAATGAAATGTATGCTTAAGATTGTTATTCCTTACTAAACTGAATAAATTTATTTTTTTTTAACCTCGAACATGGCTCCTTAGAATTTTTTTTTTAAAAAAATGTCTATCAGGAAATTCGATGATTCCTTTGTTGTTTCAACATATCTCAAATCAAAAGAAAAAAGATGGAATTTTTGAACTTTCACCAGGAAGGTATTTTTCCTTTCAGGTCACCAACATCATCTGTCAGTACTAAATTACAATTAAATATTTTATTTTTTTTTTAAACACTGTACCGTATTCTTAGTGATGTATTGATCCTGTCTGTCGTTCTTTTCACTGGGCAAAACATTTGACTATCTTCCATTAAGTACTCATTTAACTAACATAACAAAACAAATTTATAAAAGGCAAGTCTAAGCCAGAGTATCCTCTTCACTTCTGGAATAAAATCAAATCAGAAGTGGATTTGCATCTCTTATAAGGCATTGCACTCATGGTGGAAACTGCAAGCTAACATTTGAACATCAAAGGTAAGTCAAAACAAACTTTCCTTTTAATTCAGTGACTGAAAGCATTTTGATTCCAATTAAAGTGGGTGATCAACTATTTAAATTTTAGAATTGAAAGCTTAAGAGAACAATGGATTGATGTATTTTAATTTTTCCAAGAAAGAAGGACTCTGAACTGACAAAAATTGTTGCCTATTTAAAATTTCACAACCATAGTATTTGAGCAAGGACTAACATTTCCAAAGGTTCTCCACAGAAATGGGTATTTTATAGTATGTAACTGCAAATATTGATTTTGAAAAGATCATTTGATGATGTCTATTAGAAAAAGATTTGGTAACCGCTGTTTAAAGTTTCAAATATATATATATATATAAAAGTAATAGTACAAATGGATGCCTGTCTTTCCCAACTTTTCATAAAAACAAACTGGTACATATCTTAGTTTTGCTCATGTGCTTATTATGTGGTGATTTCAAAGCAGGAGCGCTATATATATGAAGAATGTGAGCATGCTGGACCCCTACTCTGTAGCAGTGCTAGATTGGATTTGATGATCTTAAAAGTCTATTCCAACCAAAACAATTCCATGATTCTATGATTTCACAGTTAAAAAAAAATAAAAATCTGCATAGATTTCATTGGAAACATAGAATCTATAAAAACGTTGTCAGATAAATTAGCAACCAAGAAGGTATCAGTTGAAATACTGCATTCACTTATCTTTTTCCTAGTGTCTTACACTCAACAAAGCATTTCTATCATCTCCTGTAAAATCACCTGTAAAATTTGATTTAATGAAAAGGGAAGAAATTCCTCAGTAAAATAAACAAAGATGACTTGTCTCAAAATGTGCAGAGAAAACGTTTGACCTCTTCTCCCTTTTTATACAGAAATGAGACAAGATTTTCCAAGAAATTTTTTGACACTGGTTTGTTTTTTGTTTAAATTATTATTTTCATTTAAGAGATATAATAAAAACAATAGTTTTTGTTAAGAAAGGAAAAAAACCCATAAAGATCCATTTTTATTGAGAGCTAAAAGTTAATAAGGTCCTGAGAGAATTAAAGTCAGTAACTGTGAACTTAAGACTTGACAACCAGGATAAGTAACCTCTGTAATACGTGTCTTTTGCCTGTCTGCCTTCAAATTGTTTACTTTCTTAGAGTAAAAAAAAAAAGATTTAATGTATTAACTTTGAGAGAAAGTTTTAGATGCACTAAAAGAGAGAAGACTGTCCCTTTCCTTCACCCAGCTACAGGCATGGCATTACTACAAGTGTTGAACAATAGTAGCAGCTATTGAGGTTAGAATTTTTGAAGGAAGACCATCAACCTCTTTCTTATATAATCTTCTACATTGGATCCCAATTTAAAAAGCTCAAGATACATCTGCAAATGCATCACAGTTCATTTTAAAGGCAATAGCAAACTGTAAGAGAGTAGAATTGTAGAAAGAAACTATAATGATCTACTGACTAAACTTTAATTAGGAACATAAAATATGTATTAATCACTTGATGTCATTAGGAAATTACATGGAAGTCCATCACTGCCAACAGCCGCAGTTTGAATTTATTACTTTGCAATGGCCTAAAGGGAGTAGGTACAGACCACTGTGTAATCTAAATTTAAGAACCATTCCTCCCTAAGTGATGTGATTTCCTTGATATCACTTTCTTCATAACACTTAGCTTTTCTAAGATTACTTTCAAATCCTGTGAATATGGATGACATATAAGGGTTTGAAGGATGGTGTGATAGCAAGAGCCACTAAACTGTTGCACTAACGCATGCTGTGAACACTGCATCAAAGGCAAGGTCTTGCAGAGCTGGATCAAGAGCCCCTCAGGTAATAGGAGAGAGGAAGCTAGCTGACACAAAGCGCCTTGGAAGATCAGTGGACTGCCCCTCTAAGAAGGTGCCATGGCCAGCAGACCGGCTGAAGTGTCTGTACACCAATGCAGGAAGCATGGGCAAAAAACAGGAAGAATTGGAAGCTATCCTGTTACAACATAGTAGCAATTACAGAAACTTGGTGGGACAAGTCCTGTGACTGGAGTGTGGCCATTGATGTCTACAAGCTGTTCAGAAGGGACGGGAGAGGAAGAAAGGGTGGAGGTGTCACCTTCCATGTAACGAAGCGGCTAGAATGTGAAGAACTGTTGCTAAAGAATAGCCATGAGCAGGTTGTGGGTAGGAATTAGGGATCTGGACAACAACTGGAGCATTGTAGTAGGAGTCTACTACAGGCTGCCTGACCAGGCAGAGCCTCACTCCAGCTGAGGAGGCATCACAATCACAGGCTCGCATCCTGCTGGGGGATTTTAACCACGCCAACATCTGTTGGAAAAGCAACATGGCTGGCTGCAGGCAATCCAGGAAGCTCTTAGAGTGCCTAGATGACAACTTCTTGAGACAAGAAATACCCAGCCCTACTCAAGGAGATGCATTGTTGGACCTGTTGGTCACAAATGCAAGTGAAATCATCAGGGATGTCAAAGTTGAAGGCAGCCTGTACTGCAGTGATCATGCCCTAGTGCAGTTCACTGTCCTAAGGAGTTGGAAGCCCATGAGAAGCACAGTTAGCAAATTTAAGAAAGCTCTTCAAGGAATTAGTAAATAGGACCCTGTGGGAAATGGCCCTCAGGGACAAGGGAGTGGAACAAAGCTGGCAGATCTTTAAGGATGTTCTCTACAGAGCGCAAAAGATCTCAATCCCCACATGTAGGAAAATGGGCAAGGAAGTCAACTGACCACCATGGTTGACCTGCTGGTCAAACTAAGGGGCAAGATGGGGCTACACAAGAAATGAAAGAAGGGTATAGGCACACTGCCCAGCTGTGTAGGGATGGGGTCAGGAAGGCCAAGGCACAGCTAGAATTGAACTTGGCAAGAGATGTAAAGAAAAAAAGAAAGATTTCTACAGGTACATTAATCAGAAAAGGAAGGCCAAAGAAATCGTACCCGACCTGATGAGCAGCAGTGGGGAAGTTGTTCCAACAGATGAGGAGAAGGCGAAAGTTCTCAACAACTTTTTTGCCTCAGTCTTCACTGGCAACCACACTCCTCCTAGCTCTCATGTTGATGGCCCACAAGTTGGAGATCAAGGTGACAAAGTCCCTCACACTGTAAGTGAAGACAAGGTATGTGATCAGCTCAGGAACCTGAAGATATACAAGTCCAT
>BJBW01004602.1:0-26133 GCA_004320125.1 Scolopax mira | reverse complement strand
CATGGAACAGATCATCCTGAGTGCCATCATGCAGCACATAAAGGACGCCCAGGTGCCCAGTTCAGGGGCAGATCCTGCTTGACAAACCTGATCTTCTTCTATGACAAAGTGACCCACTTGCTGGATGAAGGAAAGGCTGTGTATGTTGATTACCTGGACTTTAGCAAGGCCTTTGATACAGTCTCCCTGTCGTGGTTTGGCCTCAGATGGCAAGAAAGGACCACATGGCAGCCACTCTCACAGGTCAGAGCCCCCACCGCTGCCATGGCTGGGAGGGGAAAATTGGAAGAAAAAGGCAAAACTCGTGGGTTCAGACAAAGGCAATTTAACAGAACAGCAAAAGGTGCAAAAAACAACAGTAATACTGACAGAGGAATACACAACCATGATTATGATACCACCACTTGCCAACCACACCTGGGACGCCCCCAACTGCCCTGCTCTCCCTGCAACCTCTACCCAGGGGAACTTCCTCTTCCTACCCCACTTCCTGTCCCTCCCCTTCCCTGGCTAGCTCTGGCCAGCCCCTGGGTATGACACACATGGGATGGAATACCTGTGTCACTGCTAGGTCCTGGGAAGAATTAACCCTATCCCTGCCAGACATTCCCACAGTATCCTCCTGGAGAAACTGTCTGCTCATGGCTTAGAAGGGTATATTCTCCACTGGGTTAAAAACTGGCTGGAGGGCCAGGCCCAGAGAGTGGTGGTGAATGGAGTCCAGTTGGCAACTGGTCACAAGTGGTGTTCCACAGGGCTCCGTACTGGGACCCATTCTCTTTAACATCTTTATCAATGATCTGGATGAGGGGATTGAGTGCACCCTCAGTAAGTTTGCAGATGACACAAAGCTGGGTGGCAGTGTTGACCTGCTGGAGATCCTTTGCAGAAGGATCTGGACAGGATGGTTTCATGGGCTGACACCAAGAGGATAAGGTTCAATAATGCCAAGTTCCAGGTCCTGCACTTGGGTCACAACAACCCCATGCAGTGCTATAGGCTTGGGGGAAAATGGCTGGAGAGCTGCCTGGCAGAAAAGGACCTGGGGGTGTTTGTCGACTGTCGGCTGAACATGAGCCAGCAGTGTGCCCAGGTGGCCAAGAAGGCCAGGAAAGTGGTTGAGGCACCATCCCTGGAGATGTTCAAAAGATGAGTTGACTTTGTCCTCAGGAATATGGTTTAGTGATTTTTATGTCTTATTTCTTGTTTATTTTTTTGTTGGGCTGATGGTTGGACTAGATGATCTTTAAGGTCCCTTCCAACCTCGATTATTCTATGATTCTAAGTGTTAGCCAGTAAGGTCCTCTGGCTGAATTCAATATACTAAAAAAAAAAAAAGGATTTTTTTTCTTTTTGATGAGCTACTGTGTATGTCAAAATTCATTTTCTTAGAGAAAGCCAGTTCAAGTCTCAACCACACAGAAATTATGACATCTTAAAAACACCATAGAACTCATCCACAAAGTACTCAAGCATCTGTTTAAGTTTAAGCACTTTAGTATTTCCTTTGAAGTCAATGTGCCAACTTGAGTGCCATAAGTTAAGCAGATGGCTAAGTTCTCTGCTGGAATGGGGTCATTGCTTGTACTTCAGAGCCTATGTGGCCTCATGAAAAATGGAGTAAAAATTAAATTATTGCAATTAAACTTCTGTTTGTATGTTGTCTCCTGCTTTTGTTTAATTTACTTTTGTACTTTTCAGATCTCGAGAGCTGCCCATAGCATCTGGTCCACCGCCTGCATCTTGTATAGAAATCTGAAATATGCCTGCTAATAAGCTTCCACACATTAACTGATTAACACATGGAAGTTCAGGAACCATTTGAAAGAGGCACAAAATAGCTGTCAAGTTCAAAACTAACACTGATGAATGACTTTAATGATATTGCATTCTTTCTCCTAAGTATTTTTAGGAGAGTACCTTTTTCCTTCCCTGATTGAGGAAAGGAAGTTGGGGTTGGAGGGACTACAAGGTCAGGAAGGAGAAGGAGGAAGATTTGTTTGTTACTGGTTTAATTAAGAAAGAATTATTTATTTTTCTTTTTCTGAAGGTTGTGATGCAATCAGACTGCATTTATGAGAGAACTGGTGCCAAGGTCCTGCTTTGTTGCAACCTGTGTTATAAATATGGATGATGGCCAGACTGTGCTTACAAAAGAAATTGTGCTAGGGATAGAGGTAGAATTTATTCTTTTCTCACTATTCATTCTTGAGATAGACAAAACATAAGTTTATCATTTCTTTTGATAGTTGCCATATATGAAAAAAGAGACAAGAAACTGCCCATGTCACCTTGACTAAACAACAGTTTCTGTATATTTAAATGGAGGTCAATTATTTTATATTTCAACACTGATGCAGCAATGGGATTATCTCCAAAGCTCCATTATATATATAAAAAAATTAATTGTGGAACTAAAGCAATACAATAATAACATGACCAATTTGTTAAATTCTCAAAAATATTTGTAAATAAAGAATTCTCACTTCCTGAAGATTATTCTTGGTGGGATCTCAGAATTGCTTTTGATTCTTTTGATTTCTTTTATATAAATGTTATAATCTGGCAAAATATTCAGATAGTGCAAGGTATGGGGACTGATAAATAGTAAACATTACACTTCACCAACACCATCTCATGCATTGCTTTGTAAAACAACAAATATTGAATATTTTGCTGTGGGGACATATGATTCACTTTTCCTAAGAAAAAAATATATGACACATTTCACAAAGTGAAGATTTTCAAAGGATGTGGGGATAATGGTAGATAATCAGCTGAACATTGTATTCTAAAACCTATTCTTTGGCTGAAAGAGGTAGTTATCTTCCTCCAATTAATTAAATCCAGACTCTCACAGGGTTAGGAACAGAGATTTAGTAAAGGCAGAGGTAAGAGGGGCACTAGATGCATACAGTCATCAGTGACAGTGCTGCCATTAGTGCCGCTTCTGAACAAGAAGAGGACTTACTCTTGCTGGACAGCGGAAGAAGTTGGTAAAAATAAGATAGCACTAGGGTAGGAGGGAACACTAGAGGGAAAATAGCTCCAAATCAAAAGTATCTGATGCCTCAAATGGTCTTGCTTCAAGTGTGAGCAACAGGTCTTATGACCTATGAACTTTTCATTTTATTCAGTTCACACACCTAATGTTGCTTAAATTGCTCAGAGTATCTTGGCAAGATCTTCAAATTATATACATTGAAGAACCTTCTCTGGAATTACTCAGATTTCCTAAATACAGGAAATTACACTTAAACATTACAAAATCTTTTGTTACTCTTAGGATGATTTAATATTGGAACAGATTGGCCAGAAAGGTTCTGGAGTCAGTTCTTGGAGATACTAAAAATCCATGTGGATATAGACCTGAGCAACCCACTCTGGTCCCTTCTGCTTTGAACAGTGGTCTGGACTATGAGATTCCTAGAGCTATGTGTCATCCTCAACTATTTTATGCTAGGAGAAGACCTATCCTCTGTTCTCCAACTGAACACCTTCTATATGATTATTTGATAAACCTGGAGAACTTGCCATTGGCAAGTGAAAAGTTGCCAGTGGCAAATTTCTCTGACAGCCCAGAGAAATACATTCTATGACTCAGAGAAACAAAGAAGAAAAAATTGTAGTGTCCAGTGTTCTTCAGCACCAAAACATTACACAAATGGCAGCTGCAAAGGTGCTCCATCATCTTCTAGGGGACTGGGATGAGGATGCCTGACCTGTATTTCCCTGCATCCTTCTTCTTGCTCTTTTTGATGATAGGAGTGACATTTTATTTGCTCCAGTCCTCAGACACTTCTCTCGGTCACGTTGATTATTTAAGATTATCAAGAGAGGTCTTGAAAGTATAGCAGCTAGCTCCCTCAGCACTCACAGGAGGATCCCATTAAGACCCATGGATTTATGTACATGTGGTTTGCTTAACTAGTTCCTGACCTGATCTTCTTCCACCATGGGTAAGTTCTCCTTGTTATGGACTTTTACAATGGTCTCTGGGGCCTAGGGATTCCTGAAGGCCAGGCTTGCTATTAAAGAATGAGGCAAAGAAGACACCCAGTACCTGAACCTTCTCCATGTTCTGAGTCACCAGGTCACCTGCCCCATTTAGCAGAGGGCCTACATTTTCCTTAGTCTTCCTGTTGTCACCTGTAAGTTACAGAATAACTTCTTGTTGTCTTTCAGTTGTCTGGACAAATTCAATTCCAGTTGAGCTTTGCCTTTCCTAACCTCGTCCCTGCATGCTCCGACAGTGGCTTTGTATTCATCCCTTATTCAGCCTTCTGTACTTTGTTTTTGTATTTGAGTTTGGCCAGGATCTCCTCAGTCATCCATGCAGGTCTCCTGGCATTTTTGCTTCACTTCCTGTTCGATGAGAAGGACTGTTCTTGAGGTTGTGGAAGGTGATCCTTCAATATTAACCAGGGTTCTTGGGTCCATCTTTCTTCCAGGGCCTTTTCCATGGGATTCTTCCAAGCAGCTCTTTGAAGCAGCCAAAGTCAACTCTCCTGAAGTCCAGTTCTGTGATCATGCCTTTTGCCCTCCTCTGTCATCTCAGGATGCTGAGCTTTTGAGTCTCATGGTCACTGCAGCCATGGCTGCTTTCAACCTTCATATCCCCAATGAGCCTTTCCTTGTTTGTGAGAATAAGGTCTAACAGAACACCTTTCCTCATTAGCTCCTCTATCACTTCGGTCAGGAAATTGTCATCAATGCTCTCCAGAGTCTTATGATTACTTATGCCCTACTGTGATGTCCCCTGTGCAGATATTGGGGTGGCTGAAGTCCCTTGTGAGTACCAGAGCCTGAAAATATGAGTATTTTTAATTCTCTGTAGAAGCATACCAGGAACAGAAACAGGAAGTGCTGCGGATTTTCAAATGACCTAACTTTTAGATATTCTTTGTAAGCTTTTGAATTTCTAATTCTGTCTTGAATTAATTTAAATGTGTTTACAATGATCTCTAACTTAATGAAGTGTTTCTGACCAGGATGGGGAAAAAAAAAAGCCAAAAAGCCAGCATTATAAACTTTAATAAAGACTGAGACTGTAAGCGCAATTGAAATAAAGAAATTACTAGTAAGTCTGGTAATTGGGAAATGAATATAAAACACATCAGAATTATTTTAACTGAAAGGGTAGTAAGAAATATGAAACATTCTTACAGAATCTAGACTACACGTATTTCTCTACATACAACTTAACAGTCAGAATTTGAGTCTTCTATTATGGATGAATTAGAATGATTTCAATATTTTTACTCATTTCCTTTTAAAAAAGATTGTGGGTTTTTTTTTTCTTAAAGAGTTAAAACATTAAAAAAATTAAAACAAGAAGCAAATTCCCAAGATTACAATCATTAAGAAAATGAGAAAATTGAAAAAATTAGAAAAGAATATGATCAAAGAGGGTAAAAATTCTATTCTTTAGAAAAGTATGTGGAGAATAATCTTTAATTCCCTTCCAAATGGATTGTGAAGATAGAACTTAATACCGTGAAAAATAAGCAGGAAATTGCTTGACTCTTGATTCATTTGAGTGTTGCAGATTGAAATCCAGTGATATGGCCAACCTGATTATAGTGGAGGTCAACACATATGTTGTCTTCTTGATTTATTATGTAATTATTACCTTTTTCAGCTGCCAAATAAATCACTATGAGTCCTTGGGTTGATTGCAATTGGAGTAGGATAGCAATCTAAATAATTTGGTTTTTTAGATATACCTTTCCAAATCTAATGGCACATTATTTCTGAAATCATGGCAGAGGCCCTGGGCAAACCAAAACCAAACAGAAACAATAAACTACAGCCTATGTAATATCTTAAGGAGTAGTGTTAATTAGTTGTCTGAATCATAGTTTTAAATGTTTTCTTTTTTTTATTACCTTGTCATGTTTCTGCACTTTCTATGAACTTAAATGAGTTTTACAATAATACAGACATTTGCCTGTGTGCTCTTAGTACACAGACAAAAGTTTTTATTAACTACAGAAACAGTAAGACCTACAGGAAGAAGCCAAGTGCAGTAAAATTTACAATGGCCTTTTAAAATAGATTATCTACTTGCTGTTTTATACAAATAGGGATGGCTTTTTTTAAGCATGCTATTGTATGATTTGTGTAAGTTAAGAAAAAGAAACCTTTATTATACAGCTTCCTTAAATTTCCTACAGAAAAATAATTCTGTTTCAAGAAAGAAATCTGATACTTTTACTAATAATAAATAGTTAATACTTTTTTAGGCTCATGATTTGTAAACACAAACCGATAATTATAATGCACTTACAGTTGCCCCAAAATAGAGTTGTTATTTTGGGAAATCTGTATAGGTGTAATTCAGCTAAAACCTGAGGAAAAGACAAATAACTTTTTTTTCTGTATTACTATCAAAACTGAATTACAGTTGATATATACAAGTTAACATTCTCAGAATAAGCAAAGCCTTCTTCCTGGGCTTATTTTGCCAAAGTACAAACTTTGAAATATCCTTCCCTCATCTGCAGAGAGTTGTGTGTCAATTGTTATTAAATTTGCTTAGCATGATCCAAATGTCTGGTACCCATAAAATATTTACGAGATATGTGATATTTTTTTAGATCCCATGGAGTTAGTATTCCCCCCTTTTATTACTGCCTAATAAGATTACATTTATAAACTCCTGTTTTGAATTTGCTTTTATCCTATGCCAAAACATCATCAATAGCAGCCAGAAGAGCCAGATTGTGATTTCTGTTACAATTAATAAGAAGATTTTATTTTTTTCAGTGGAGAGGAAGATCAAACCTTTTTACATTTTCTACTGATATATTTTTTCCCCTGTTGCTTCTGAAAAGAATATTGTAGGGAATTTCATGCTATGGCTGAGGCAGCAACTGTAATCATCTCTTCCATCACTGCAAATTAAGCACTGTTGGCAGTGCCTGCTTATAAGTTCTTGATTATAAATTATTCTGTCTCTAGTGCCAAACATGTCTATTTTATTATTGTAATTTAGGACAATGATGACTTTTCCTGTCAAATCAAATAGTTAGAGGGACAGTAGCAGACAAGATCTGAGTGGAAATCTACAATAAAAATTAATATTATTGTATAATTTTTACAAGGTTACAAAATATTTCCTTTCTTTATCCCTCTCAATACTGTTTTCTATCTTGCCATGTAGACATGTTTGCATAAGCAAATATATTTCACTTTGTGGAAATACTCCAGGTATCTCCTGACATGTGAATGCCTTAACAACTCCTAAGGGAGTTCAATGATTTGTAAAACTTATTAGCCACAATGTAATGTTATTCATTTAGTAAACTACTAGCACCAAGGCCATCAGTCTCATAGCCTAAGAATGTACCTCATCTGCTAATGGCAAAATCCATATGTAGGTTCTGTCTTGAGTTACTTTTATGCTACACAGGTTTGTAAGCTGAATTATTTTTCTTCCTGACTGTAACACCATGAATTAAACATATGATAATAGATGACCTCACAGTCATCTCGTATAATCATTCATCATAATCTAGTATAGTTACTGTAAAAGATTTAAGGTGAATAGCAGCAGAGTCTTAGAAATACTCATTCAATACCATGTTGCACCTCATATTTTAATACAAAAAAGGTTAGAATTTACTTTTAGTCCTGAAGCATCTGCAAGTGCTCTTAAGATAAAAAGACTAAATAAATGTTCTATGCATGAGTATTTATCAAGGTAGTGGTGGCTGGAGTAGGGGTTACGAATGAGTCTGAGAGATCTTTTTCATTGGGAGATCTGAATTTCTTATGAGAAAAATTTAAAATATGAAACATGGGGTTTCCCTACTGTATTTTTTCTTTTTTATTGTTACACAGAAAATATGATGAAAACATGGATACAGGTCAATTCACAGAATCACAGAATGGTAGGGGTTATAAGGGACTTCTACCAATCATCTAGTCCAACCCTCCTGCTAAAGCAGGTTTATCTAGAGCAGATTACACAGGACTGTGTCCAGGTGGGTTTTAAGTATCTCCAAGGAAGGACACTCCAAAACCTCTCTGGGAATCCTGTGCTATAGAGGTGCTCTGTCACCCTCAGAGTTAAATTGGATCACCATTTGCAGTTTATTACTATATTAGAAAGATTTTTTAAAAATAAAAATCATTATAAAGTGGTCCTGTTTAATTCTTTTAATAATAAACAAATATAAAACATATTAGTATATCACCAGGCTACTGCACTACTTATTGTAGTGGAACTACATACAATAAATATGATTTAACATCATCCAAATTCCCATCAGAATGAGGAGGCTGATTCCTTTCAATACTTGTGTGACAAGGTAACTCTGTCTTTGCAGTAAAAATTATTCTTAGAAATGCTTGAAAAAGTTTTAAGGGCATAATCTTTTTCTTTTTTTTCCTCCACATAATTACTTCTTGAGCATATTGAAACAATGATGTTAGGAATTTTACACTGAAACTTTTTCCAATTTTGCTTGTGAACAGCATGCTGTGAAAAATAAGAGTGTTTGAAGAGAGAAAACATTGCAAGTACCGGTGAACATATGAACCTTGGCTTATTTTTTCAGGAGGGATTATTTTGGTTTGTTTTGCTACGCATGGGTTTAAGGTCATGATTAACCAATATAGTTTAATCAGTTTGCGTGAAGGTATATTGCTACACAGCACTAAGATGAGTTTGAACTGTTAAAAAGACAAACGTACAATGAACAACAAAAATGAGTCTTCTGTGCTGCTACCAAAATCAATTTCAATAGCAATCACTTATGTTATAGTAGTCTACTTGTAATACAGTGAAAAGGTCAGTACAATTTCTTGCCTAGTTAGCAATGTAACTTTCAAGCTTCCCTGGGCAGGAGTTGTGATCACAGTGTCTGGCAAAGTAATTTTTCTCCAGACCTTGTGTTTGTCACATTTTTCTCCAGAGCTCAACAGTTTGTCTGTAGTATTCTTAACTTCACAGCCTACTTTCTCTTCTTTCTTTATTTCTTGTAGCAAAATTGACGGTAACTACACACTTCTTGTCCTTAAGAATGAATACCGTAGGGCAGTAATAAATAATGGCTTGTTTTCATCTTACTGTTCTTAAACTTTTCACCCTTAAACCCTTGCAGCTTTGTCACTGCAAGTGGAGAATGATATTGCTCTACGGTTGCAGAATGTGAAATGAGCAGTCAGAAAAAAGAAATTTGGAAGGTAATTAGGTAACATGTTATTTGATTATGAGTTGATATCTCTGTTGGCTATAGAAGTCAGGGTGGAAAAGAAGTTCCTTCCAAATGATCACTTCTTCTACAAATAGAAAGGATCATGAGTATGATTCAGAACGCTTCCTAGTGCTAGTATAATTGTCTTATTTGCCCTGAGATAAATAAGTAAGAGCAGCTGTTAACCTATAATATAAAAACATTTTATTTGCTCATATGCATTTAGAATAGTCCGAGAATTTTCTTCTGATTTAATTTTCATTATCCATCACTACAGTTATTCACCCAGATTACAAAGTTTTCAGTAAAGCACGGGAAGAGTGTTTGATTCCTGAGAGGAATTTTGTTGCCCATTAAAATCAGTTTTCCAATAATTATAAAAAAACAGATCCGGTTTTTAAGTAATTTATATAACATCTAGATTTAATTGAATCATAGAAGAGTTTGCATTGGAAGGAACCTCTAAAAGTTGTCTAGTCCAACCTCTACTGCAATGAGCAGGGACATCTTCAACTAGATTAGGTTGCTCAGAGCCTCGTCCAAACTAACTTTAAATGTTTCCAGGGGTGGGGCATCTACCACTTCTCTGGGAAATTCGTACTAGTGTTTTGCTGTCCTCATTGTTAAAAAATTTTTCCTTATATCTAGTTGAAGAAACTGAAAATCTCTGTATAAAATACTGCTTTTAATCATCAAATTTCACATTTTTTTGTAGAGATGTTTCAGAAATAAGAACTATTTCTAAGCTATTAAACTTATGGCTCATTCTTGGTTTAGAGTATTAGTTTGTATACAGATACATTAGAATCTTTAAAATTTTGTGCTATGTGTTGCATATAAAATCTGTATTCTTTCCAAATGGTGTAGCCTCTACTAGTTACCTGCTAGACACACCTGTCAATGTTTTGTTAAGAAACTGACACACAGAATGTCAAAACTGTACATCAATTTTTTTATCCTGAAAGAACAAGACATTTAAAAATAACTCCTCAAATAAATATTCTTTCTTTTTGCCACACAAATGTCAATAAAGATCATGAAGAAAAAATAATGAAAAGAAAACCTTCAAAAGAAGACTCATAGAAGGAAAATAAGAGTTAAAATGAGTGAAAGTAAAGCAAGATATGAGGAAAAAGGAACAATATGTAAGAAATGGCCCGAAGCCTTAAGTATTAAAAATACTTGAGTTTTCAACATTCTTAACCAATTTGGTAGCATATTTCACAGTAATTTGCTGAAGAAATTCCTGAATGAGCTATAAACTTCCAAAATATTACTCATTTTCATTTTTTTCTTCATGTTTTACTTTTATAAAAGAATATTGCACAAAACATTTATGAAAGAAAAAACAGTTTCATGTTTTAGTTTCTGGAAAAATGGTCCTTGATTTTGTCCCACTGGTCTACGATTTTCTATTGCAAGTAATGTCACTGGCTTCAGTACTTTTTATTACACCACTATTTCACTTTTGCTTCCTTTCCTGTAATCTTTTACCATCTCCAGCTGTTTTGGAGGGAAAAATATCAGTTCTCCTGCCTATTTGCCTTTACATTCCATCTATTTGATTGTGTTATTTTCCCTTCAATTGCTTTTGCCACTTGGGGTCTTAAGAGAGGAAAACTGTCTCCAAGATGATATTTCAAAAACAATTTATTCTGCCTTCATGTGTTGCTTTCTGAAGTAGCAGCACAATCAGTAGATGATACAATAAAACCAATGGGTTCTCAGACATAATGTGTCTCGTGCTAACAATAGTTCTCACTTAAAACCATGCTGTCTACCTTAAATGTATCATTCTAAGGCTTTTCTGATGCTTTGTAACCTGAAAAAAATAATAATTCATTCTACCCAGTAAATAGTTCCTGTCTATACTTATACAATGCTTGTACAATGTGTCCCCAATCTGAATAAGTAAGTCTACAGTTATTACAAAATTGACATCAGAGAATCAGAACATTGGCTGTAGACAAACTAAATGGCCTTCAGCTTCCTGAATATTTAGGTACAGTTGTCTCAGGAATTTTCTTTAGAAAATTCTTTAGGTTTTGATGTCTCTCTCTCTATGGGACACTGACATACCAAGTATCCCACAGTGAGGGCTCAGTGCTTTCATTGTGAAGGTTTGTACAGTGGTCAGAAAACCATGAGGTTTTCTTGTGTTGTTTTGGAAGTTAAGGATGCATAGATTCAATACTGTCACTATAGGTAGAATGTTCCTGAAATACAGGAATTTGGGAAGAGAAAAATAAGCAGCTTTCTTTGAGTTCAATAGATTCTTCCTCAAGCCTTAGGCTAATGTTGTTTGAAATCAGATCCCCAGTGGCTTTTGCATAGCACTAGTATTTTTTGGAGAAAGTTGAATTTGAAATGATAGCCTTGAACAAGATACAGCTCTTGCTGTGTGCTCATGTAATCTTACAAATCAGATGGATTACACTGTGCATGGAGGGACTGAATTGCAAAAGCTTTTTTTTAAAGCCCCAAATCCTACCATTTGAAAATATTAGGTACCTTATTGGAGATATGCAGTAGACCTTTTACTTTCTGTGTACAATGTAAACCAAAGCTGGCTCTTTTCAGGAATTCAGGGGGTGCATTTTTTCTTGCAAAGTCCTTCCAGGACAGGCTTTTTCTTACAAATGGGTGTGGAGAATGTAGAAGGATGAAGGAAACTGAAAGGTTTCTTTTCAATATTTATTTATGTTAGGAGTTTGAACTTCTCTCAATATGTACCTTGAAAGTCCTATATTTCCGTGTGATAAGAGAATGGATATACTCAGACTACACAGGAAGCACACAGACTAGCACAGAAGATATTACACTTTTCAGACCAATGGTTTCAGAGTGTCTTCATCTCTCTGGGAAAATTTCATTGAGTTGAAAATCTTATTAGGATCTCTACTGTAGTAAAAGCCAATTTTTTATTTGGATTTCAATGATATTTGATGCATTTAATGAGTAATATAAAATTAAGTATTCAAAACAGATCATTTGACACATGCGTCTGGATATGCAGTGCTTCTGAAGGTCAGCAATGATTGATGCTGAACGTTCAGGTCATGTCACTGACTGGCTCACAAAACAGTTATCTCAGTGTGTTCTAGTCATTCTTTATTTCTTTCAGAAAATTTTTAACATGGCACTGAACAAAAGATCCAGACTGTTTAGGTAAGCACAATCCTAAATATTGGGGCTTGTGGGAGAAAATGGTCTCCCTGGCTGCAGCTAGACTGCTTTTTCTTCATGGCATACAATCTGGGTATCCTCATAGGTTCTAAAAGTCCCTGAAAGTGAGTCTTTTCCTCTTTTCCCAAACTGTGGAAGTCAAAAAAGAGTTGTAGAGGGCTACAATTTTGGCTGGGTCTGAGATACATTCTGCCTCTGAAAAAGCAGTAACTGGGTCCAGAGTAACTGAAAATCTGAAGCATTTAAAAGTTCAAAAGTGAAGCTAAGGCAGATGTGATTCCCACAAGAAGTGGAGGAACTGGTTGTAGGTAGGGGACCAACACAGGAACCTCCCATGTTTCAGTTTGTGCTTGTTGCCTCTTACCCTGTCGTTGGGCACCACTGAAAAGAGTATGGCTCTGTCCTTTTTGTATCCTCCCTTCAGTTATCTATATATGTTAATAAGATTCCCTCTCAGCCTTCTCTCCTCTGAGCTCTCTCAGCTCTTCCTTGTAGAAGAGATGCTTCAGACCCTTAATCATCTTTGTGGCCCTTCATTGGACTTTCTCCAATATGTCCATGTCTCTCTTGTACTGAAGAGCCCAAAACAGGACACAATACTCCAAGTGTGGCCTCATGAGTGCTGAGTACAGGGTAAGGAACCCTCCTTCAACCTGTTGGCAATACTTTGTCTAATGCAACTATTAGCCTTCTTTGCAGGAAGGGCCCATTTCTGTCTCATTTCTCTCATAAGCATAAGCATAAACATATATTCTTTTATACCTACACGTTCAAGTAAGGGAGTCATATACCATCCAGAATCTTTACCTAACTATGGCTCTATCTCAAATTCAACCTAGCTAATTATCTTAACTATGTAAACAACTACTGCCTCCAATAAGAAAAATGTCTCAATTCAATAAAAAATAAATCAAACAAAAACCCCTAAAGAAATTAACTAGAAATGAAAAATACCAGTCCTTCATTAACACAGTTAGTTTCTAGGTGATATCTCATGGTGTGCTACAGAAGTTCAGTTCATTGAAATTCAGGTTTCTGAAAATAAGCACAATCAATTTTGAAAGGTATTGCTAATTTTGTCCTTTTCAGGAAATTGCCCTGCCACAGTATGCAGAATGCACATAACTTCTTTCTTTGATGTTTACTGAAAGTGTAGGTACCTGCAATTGCCCTGTAGTCTAACACTTTGGGTAAATCTAGACCATACAGTGGAGCATAGTGCAATTTCCAAGGCTTGCCGAGATGAGAGACAGTATAGCTGCATAACTGCTGCAGTCTGGAGAGGAAAGATTTATTATTTTGGTGTAGGGTTGAATGAATGAAGCTGTATTTCTTCTAGACTGAATATGGCTTTAATCCAGACAGTCCAAGCCCACTGTACCCTTCAGAACTGTGTATGGCCATATTAGTGAGTGATATCCCCTTAGCTTAGTCCACACAGATACAGAAATTCTTTCCTGTCCAAATTACTTTTATTTCTTAATTCTGCTTATCCTTATACGCTGCAACTTTTCTTTCCAGTATCAGGTTGGGCATTTTGGGTTCCAGTCAGTAAGAGATTGTGCATTAATCATTTTTTAGAATTCTTCTATCAGTATTATTTTGGGGGTTTATTGCTCTTCTTTTGCTATTCTGTTAAACTATCTTTATCGTAACCTGCAAGTTTTCCCTTTTTCTTCCAATCCTTTCCCATCCAGATGTTAGGAGTGAGTGAGCAACCCTGTCCTTCTTTGTTGATGGATGAAGCTAAACCACAACAGTTGTCTATAAGAAAGAAGCAATAATAAAACATTTTCTCGGGAAACACATTAAAAAAAAAAAAAAGAAAAAAATCAAATCCAAAACCATGGTGAACAGGCAAGAGACCAACATAGGGGAACGACTGAGCAAACCACAGGCATAGCTGGGAAGGTTTGGCTGAGGCAGAGATGAGATATCTGGAGACTACTACAACTTTCTTACTTTATTTGGTAGATAGATTCCCTTTTTCTTGCAGTGAAAATATTAAAAAAAGAGCCTTTTGTTGCCTTCCCTAAGGCCACTGACATCATTTTCAAAGCCTTTGATTATTAATTCTGAGTTGCCTCAGACAGTCTCCTTTAGGCAGTTCTTTCAGCAGGGACTGCTCTAGGAACATGTGCTTCTCAAGCCTCTGCAGAGGGACTGACAATAGATCCCTTCTCCTTCCTACTTCAGGCCAAACCCTTAGAGACCACAGTGCATACATGCAAGAGAACAATCAGTATGTCCCCACTTCCTCCCCAGACTGCAGCTGGCTCATGGATCACTATGTATCTCTGCATGTTCTGTGTATCTCCAACTTTTTTTGGAGTATTTTACTTACTTTCAAAAATAAATCACAAATGTGGCTCAATCCTGTCACATCCTTACTTCATATTAAGTGTTCTGAAAGAGTCTGGAGAGCTCATTCACTTCACTGGAAGAGGCGTTATCAGTTTTGGCTCTTAAAGGCCAAAGATCAAAGGTCATGATAACCTGTGACTGCTCTCACCTATTTGTTAGCTCTCTGTGGTTCATTCAGTGGTTCATTTTGTCATGTCATGTAATAAGTTTAATTTTGATGAGATAATTTGTATTTCTTTCTGTTATGGGCTAGATATAGTTATTCTTTGAGTCTTGAATAGCTAAGCTGTTCACATATATTGTACATACAAGGTCTATACATTTCTCCATTGAATTAATTACCGTGCTGAAGAGCAGGGAAGTACAGGAGTTAGTAGAAATCTCTGGAGATTCTAATGAATTTTATATGAAAATTAGACAAATAACATGACCTACACTTTATTACTCCTTCACCTAAAAAAAGGAAAATATAGAAATAAAACCACTACTAGTCTGTATATTTTTTTCTTTCCCCTAGAATTGCTTTTTCTGCTTGTTTTAAGTTGTTAGAAATTAAAACTTAAGTAGAGTTTTCAAGACTGCATTCCTGGAACTGAAATACTTTAGGCTCTGTTGTTCAGCATCTACAAGATATCAACATTTTCAAAATTACAACTTGGTTGCAGCCTAACCTCATGGGCTCTAAAAATCTCTCAGATGCCTAAGATTCTCACTGCTATCTTTCATAAAGTTATCTAAATTGAGATGCTTCCTATAAAAAAAAAAAAGGGTACTATTAAATCATGGCAAAGACCTGGGAGCCCATACAGTTCTCAGGACTAAATACCAAGTCCCAGAGGAGCTGGGATAATCAGGGTTTGATTAACCTGTCTAAACTATCAATTTCTGCAACAGGAGGGCTGAAGGAAGGTTACCAAACAGTGAAAAAGCAACATGAGCATTAAAATGATTGGGGAAGGGGGCAAGGGACAAGGGGTAAGGGCCGGGGGGGGGGGGGGGGGGGGGCAAAAGAAAAGTAAGTTATGTACCAGATGTTGGATATGGAAGCAAGGTTGATTGGTTGTTTGATTTAGGCTTTTAAATTCAAAAGAGGGTTCATAGCGGATGAACTGAGAGCTATACCAAGTCAAGGAAAGGTCAAATAAATAGAGGGGGATTAAACAGTCAAAGGAGATAATAAGGTACTTCAGATAGAAAAGATTTCTTTCAAGTCTCTTTTACCCCTCTCCTCTGGTGTATAAGGATATGAATGCTTTTCTGCAACACCCAAAGTTTCTTTCTATCCTCTCCCTCCATTAATAAATCATGATATCTACTCCCCTGCCCCTCTCCCTCTCTACATATGCACTCATCTATTTCTCAGAATGCCAGAATACAGTTATGGAAGGAAATAAAGCTTTCAGATGGTAATTTTTCCTCCAAATTTGCTCAAATATGATTAAATGTTCAAGTAATAATGGTCTGAAAGAAATGTTTCTTTTAATTTCATCTCAGAAAATGAAAATATTTTCTATTTTGTCTCTCATCTATGTTAGCAACACAGCAAAAACCTTTAAGTATTTCAGAGAGATCACAGCGTATTCTAATGTTTCAAAATCTCAAATGTCTTTATCCTGTTAAATGTAGTGTAGTATAAATCAACAGAATTGGAAAATAAATTACAATGAAAAGTTTTGCTAACATTGGAGTAAAGTATCTTGATTTTGTTCATATAGTCTATGAACTACATATCACATAATATTTTCCTGTAAATTGTGTTGTCAAAATTTGACATATGCCTGCAAAAAAGGAAGTTTTAAATAAAACAGCTCTTCTTGATGGACAGCTTCATCAAAAAGAAAATTCAATTTGCTTTACCTGTAGGCAAAGTACACCCAGATTATCTCAGCACAAGGAATAAGGACATGTTTAATATGCTTAAATATTGATGGGACCAGAGAAAAAGCCTGTTTCAAAATCAGAAACTGTTGCTTGTGGTTTAGGTTGTATTTCAAACATGAGTACTTTCCTAATGTCTCTGTTTCTTTAAATCTGATATTAGTGATTAAAGGTGTTTACCCTGTGCATGTTCTATGATCAGTAGAATCAAGGATTTTATTTTATGGTTTATCAACAGCTCTGATTCCTTCCAGAGTCTCTTCCTCTAAAGACTTTTTCTAAAGTTTTCATTCTCATCGCTTATCCACAGTAACTGCTACTTAAGTTAGATATTTTGAGTCAAGATCAGGAGAGTTTTGAGGGATTTTGCCCTGTGTAGTCCTCAAGAAAAAGATACTTATTGTAGGGTTCTTTAAGTTGTGTCATTGTAGATATATAGAACAGGAAGCTCAAGGTAGCTTCACATGTATGATTCACATTCATAAGACAGAACATACTGTGGGGCACTATTCTTGTGTTGCTTTCAATACACAGCATGTCCTAGCTCAATAAAGATAGCAAAGAAAAGCTGTTTGTATTTTGATTTTCTTGATTAAAAAATTTTTTGTTTTTATAACATTGTTCCCAGTGGCTAAAATACCACTAATGGAAGGACACAGAATAAAATGACTGTTTGTAAGCCTGAAGTGTACCCCAAATGTTTGCTAGAATTCTGCTATTTTAAAAGGTTTTTATTTATTAGACTACTGATTGATACTTGTCAAAATACTTTAAATACAATTTTAGTTTTAAAATTATATTTTTAAAAGGAAAAAAAAATCACATTGTTGTTAAATGTATGTGTCATATCTGCATATTGCATGATGTTGGACTTTCCAGTATCTGTTTTGATTATTGTTACTAGAAACATGGAATAGTGGTTGGAATAAAATAAAATCTGTTCTTAAGTTTCACCTACCAATGAGTATAACCCAGACACACTAGCTAAAGGAAACCATACAACAAAATGTAGAGGCAAATCACCTGCTCAGTGGAAAATCAATAGCTCCTTGGAAATTGCAGCTGCTTCATTTGTTTTGTGCTCCAGCTTGTGTTTCAGTATTGTAGCATATTAGGACCTCACTGCTTGACCCTCCCAACAGGGCACATTATATCTTGGAAACCTCAGAGAGTGCAAGACCTGAATCTAGGAGTACAGAAGAACTGAGGAATCTGTGCTGATTGTCAGAGAACTACCATTATCAAATACAGGTTGTGAACTAGCCTTCTCAGAGAAATCTTTCCAGGAGTGAATAATTTTACAAAAAGGCCAAACACTGAGTGTGGAGGACACAATAAGATGACTTTAAAGAGGAGGTACTGATTTTGCTGTGAGGTTTTAGGTAAGCCTGGCAAGACTACTCATAGCTTAAGGAAAAAGTAAATCAGAGTTTAGAAAAGAATTATTAATCTAATCCTTTTTCGTTGGCTGAGAATTAGTTCTATGTTTAGCTAAATCAAACAAATGGCATGCTTAGTCAGTCTGTGAGTCTGTGGATAAATGTGGATATAAAAAATTTAATTTATCTAATTTGCATAGTTTATTAGGTAGGCATTTATGATCGCAGTAGGAATTCAGATAAAGCTGATTAAATGATATTTTGGACCAGGCCAGGAGAGCCGGCTTCATGTCATATTGGTAAGCTTAAACAGTTTACTGTATTGAGTTACAATACAATTCGTTCCTCCATGATATTGCACGGTAGCAGATCTCAGCAACCAGAAAAATTCCGTTTCTTTTCTTTCTTATCACTCCGTTTTAGGAACGCAACTGCACTGCAATCATGTTATCCAAGAACTCATAGAGAAAGGTTTTTGTACATATGCGTTTGCTCAGTGTGGTTGCTGGAGGCTGGGCATCAGAATACTACAGATTAGCGCAGGTTACAGGCCACATGTGTCTACACTTTGTGGATAAATGCAAATGTGATAGCAACTGAAAGAAAATAAAAGGTACTGTGCACATTTTCCTTTACATCAGTCTCTGAAAGATCTAGACTGCCATGAAGATTTTGAAAATCTAAAGTTTCAGAGTTTTTCCTCTTTCCTTCCTTTCCCCTTTGCTTATCTGTTGTTTCTCCTTCCAGCTATTTTTTAAAGTATTCAGTTTTAACAGTGTGTCCTTTTGGTGAGGTTTAAAAGTTTTTGATGTTGGTGGTGGTGGTTTTTGGGTTTTTTTGTTTGTTTGTTTAGTTTTGTTTTGTTTACTGACACAATTGTTCTTATCTACCTGTACTCCATTTTACCTAAATATGGGAAAACAGTCTTTTGGCTTCTCTGACTCCAAAAGGTTCTTGTGGTCCTGTCAATTCAAATTTACATTGTAGTGTTTCAAAAACTTGTGTAGTTAAGAACACCATTGGCAAAAGACAAAGAAACAGCTACCAACACAGTAGCTTGAGTGGTTATTTTTATTCTTAGCTTTAGATAATTCTTACACTGAAGATGTACAGTACCTGACTCCAATGCAGAAAGTGGCATTGCTAGATTTTAATAGTTGAACCATAGAGTTAACTTTAATAAAATACAATAATATTTCATTATATTATAAATAGTTTTTTGTTCATGGGTATATTGTTTTCATAATTTCTAAAATTTTGTTTAATTTATAGGTGAGCAGATACTTAATTATTTTCTTCAGGCACTTACACATAAATCTGTATGTTTTAATCCTGACATAGAACTTCCTATTAACATGCTAATGATAAATGTTGCTATGTTGAACTAAATTCTTTGAAATTCCTCTGAGCAACATCAACTCTGCTTTGTAACATAATTGCAGTAATTGACAATAATGTAATAAAGTAATAAAATAATATAGTAATAAGATAATTAGCATGGATGTTCTGAATTACTAAGTTGATGCTACTATCAGTAATTATTATTAACAATAATTTTCCATATATTCAGGGAATGTGAAGTACAGTGAAATATCAGTTAGAAATTTATACAGGTTTGACTGTAGCTAATTCAAATATATATGATATATACCATATAAATGTACTTGGAAATGTAAATATGAATTCAGCTATTTAATAGTTCAATCTGCATTACAATGTGCATATATACACACTCACACATATGTATTTTTATCAAATGAAATGTTTCTCATTGTAATGTCCCCGTTATTAATTTAATGCTCAGTTACAATAGATCTGCCAGAGACATTATGTTTCCTGTGTTTCCTTCTAACAATAAGAAGTAAAACTTGTGAGGTTAGTTTACAATTAACTACACTGATGTAGTTACACAGAAATTAATTTCCTTAATATTGTTAGTTGTGAGGAACAGTGCAAGGAAATACCCATGCTACCAGAAAAGCACACCTTTACCACCTGTCTTATAAAACTGAAGTGGTAATTTAAGAAATATGCACCTCAGTAATATGTTTGCTTGCAAAAAATAATATAAAATTCCTCATATTTTCTATGAGGGGAACAATGCCATTTAATGTAAGAAAGGAGAATTAATTAATTCCCATGCCAGATTTCTTTTGCTATATAAGGAAGCCATTTTATATAATCATAGAAATCTACAAAAAAACATCCCCAACCAACCAACCAACCATAAAAAGCCTGGGCAGGAAGATACAAGATGCAGCCTTCTTATGGATATAGAACAACATTCTGGTTATTATAATGGTGCAAGAAAACTATCCATTAGGAACCCCAAGTGAAAAAAGTTCTTGGGAAAGTGGACTTGGTTTTGGCTTGACCAGGGATGATATTCTGCTAATTTGTAATCAGGTACTCACAAATAATATTCAAAGACGCGTCTGCGTCTACAGCTTACTTGTTAATATTAACCAGTCAAGATGGGTGATGTTGATGCCTTTGACACAGTGGTTTCCACACTATTGTGTGGCTGAGAATTCTATGTTATCCTATTAACATTTTATATATTTTATTTCAGTCCATTGTGACCTAAGTCAGCTGATCCTCTGTCAGTTCTTTGAACATGTTTATGGTGATAATTTGCAAGTGTTTATGGTGAAGCTACATAGTTCATAGTTAACTGCACAGGTATAAAATTATTTCTTAATATTACTCTAATTATCTTTTTTTTTCCATCTCAAATCAAGTCTCCCAGATTTATTTCTATCAAATTTCATCCAAGTCTAAGTTTGTCAGTATTCTTCCTCAATCCAGTCGCATCATGTGTTATTTGGCTTGACCCTCCAGAAAAAATATCTAAAAATAAGGCATCTATTTAAATTTAAAGCTCTAAATTCCTGTTATTAACAGCAACATGCATCTAAGTAGAATTTACACATCTACAGATTGACAAAATAATGTAGATAAAATTCAACTTCTGAAGACATTTATATGTCTTGATTAACTACCTAGACAGCTTATTAACTTCAATTCCTCTTACAGATGTAACTCAGTAGCTGAATCCCATTCTAACTCTTAAAGCTTGGTGATACGAATTTTCTCTGCAGAAAAGCTAAAATTAAGTCAAAAGAAAAGAGGGAGTGAAAGAATCAAATAGAAGAAATAGGTAAAGAAAAAGAATGCAGCATGACCTAGAGGAAGGGTCTTTTTTTGAAACAGAGGAAAGAAAATAAGGAGTACAGTAAAAAGTGACTGAAAGGAAGACAGTTAAATTATTGTGAGACAGAATAAGTGGGAGATAAAGAGGTTAATAGAAATTGCCTGTAGAGAAATGAGTCTTCCGGAGATGAGTATGGTAGAAATTAATATCATCCTGTTTAATTTGTATAGAATTATTTTTTATTAATCTTATTAATCTTTGTACCACTAATTCTTAGTTTGACATAGAACCACAGGATGAGATTCATCTCATCCAACCTTATCCATCTAAAATGTAGATGTCTAGTTTAAGAAAGTACCATCTATCATGGTGGTGTGAGGAACTCCTAAGAGTGATCTATTCTGGTTTTGTTCAGCTGATCTTGGTAAATTTATTCCTGATACGTCTGCAGAGATTTTGGACACACATCATATTTCTTGGAGTATAGGTGACAAACAAAAAATAATTATCACCTATTCTTAGACTATGTGTAGATTTATATCATACCTTCTAATGTTGAGATGATGTAACTTATTTGCAAAAAATAAAATAAAATAAAAAACTATTGGAAAAAAACTACATTTATGAAATTCCATATTTGGCATGTATCAAACACAAAATTTTTCAAGCAGAAATATGTCAATACTATTTCACATGGAGAAAACTCTTGCTACCTTTTTTTTCCAAACTGGACTTTATATATACACTTCTGTCTTCTCATGTCTTTTATAGTCTGACTGCATGGCCACACTCACAGTGGGCCCGTTACACTGCAGGTTAGATCCAGAGATGTCACAGATAATAAGAAACAATTTGTAGAAATTACAGTTCAAACAATTTACAATGTTTATAGGAAAGATAGAAAGAGAGAAGAATGAGAAAGTTTGTGTGTTCCTACTGTTAAAATTAAGGAACAGAGGGACTAATTCTGTCTGCATCTTGCAGTATAGTGTTATGACCATGACAGCTTAGTTAAAAGCTACAAATTAGCTGATGAGGAAGGATGCTACTTAAACTTAAATGAGGAGTATGGGAGAAATGGGGAAGAAGAAAGATGTGTAGCAGCGTGACTGCTACTATAAAAGTGATCCAGGAGTATGCATATGGAGAATGGCCTTAATCATGGTAAATTCATTGCTGGATACATTCACCTAACATGAAGTACAGCTGTGCAGAGGTGCTAGCTAATATAGCTATACAGTACAACACTGTATTATAGCTAATTAGCAAAGTATTCCTAATACCTATGTCGCTTTTGATTTTCAAGTTAGCTCAGTTCTGATTAGGTGCTTCTTAGTGCACATGTACCCTAAATGACTCTTTCAAGATTGTATCAGAAGACTGTGGCAGAGATTATAACTGATTCCATTTCTGCACCTCAGTGTGATCCCTCAATCCTAAAACCTTTGTGATCTCTCAGAAGTGCTGGCCTATTAAGATCCTAGTCAAACTCAAGAATGCCTTTTATTTTTTAATGACTACACAGAAAATACAGTCTGCATTTGGCACATAACTGTTTATAAGATCATTGCAGACAGGAAAAGTATTAATTTCAGTTATTTATGCAAACATAAATTCAGGAATGTCTATCTAGATGAAACTTTTTCCAAATTAATGACCAAAACCATTCAAATACACTAATTTTTTCTGAATTTCTTTGTTGGTATTAACCACTTTGAGTTACCAGCAGCCTTCCTCATCAGTGTGAAGTTAAATAAGTTTAGTTCAAAATTTTTAGGCTTTATTTACTTTAAAAAAACATAAACAATAAATTATCTGCTGTTCAGTTTTCTGAACAGTTAGTACTTTTTATCTATTCAATTCTGGAAATATAAACTATATATATTTTTCACACACAGGAATTTGAGTTTTTCACATAATCAAAAGCATAACTGTTAGGAATTGACTTCCATAAAACATTTTCTACAATGACATGCAGGTATAATTATTAACATTAATTTTTGTAAAGATTCTCCAGTTTCTATGGTAAATGTCAGACTATCTCTGATAATTCTCCATTTTTTTCTTTCTCTTCTCTCTTATCTGTTCCTTCTTTCTCAAACACCACTCTCGTGAAAATAAAGCCTTTCACTCTCGTGAAAATAATTCACCTATAGTGAATTTGTTAATCTTATTGAAGCCATTATATGGTAAATAATTTTATGAAAGATAACACTGGCTAAGTCTTTATTTGGCAGTCTGTCAAATTGCTCAACAGAGGACCCTCTATCAACTGTGGAACAACTTCGGCAGAAAACAACTAAAATAAATTTGAGAACAGTGAGAATAGATATTAAAGACTGAGTAAAACACTGTAAATATCTAATCCTAATGGAAAAGCTTTGAAAGGATTTTTTTTTTCTGCTCACAAGTACTGATAAAATCTTTTAACTGTCTATGATCTGATTAGCCAATTGATTTTAAATGTCTTTCATTTTCTTGTTTTGATTTTTCCACTATTACTTTGACAACATTTATCAACTGCATGATGTGGAAGCTTAAAAATAGCTGTGAACTGGGGTTGTGTAATCATACTGTATATTTATATATACATAAATTTACACATGCAGACATATGTAAACCTCTTTCCCTATCAGAAATGGCAGATTCAAAAGTTTAATTTAGTTACATTTTGAGAAATTTTTTTCGTTTCTACAATATCTCATCCAAAAATTCTTATTGAGAAACTTACACAGATTTCCAACCATAACGATAATAAGAGCATAATATTTGGCATAGGTCAGTAAGCTTCCTTTATCAAAAACATCTATGAGGTAACAAGCACATTTTGGCACAATATAAATGACAGAACAATGTTTTCTTTGATAATGTCATATTAGTCATTTTAGTCTTCTGCAATTTAATCACTTAGTGCTAATATAGTACTTCCTTCTCCCTAACAGCTGTGATCTTAAGGACTTTTTACTGGGTATCATTACTACCACACATTGTTGCTAGAGTTAATTTTTCTTGTATTTTTTTTCTACCCTGTAATTGTCAGGAAACAGAATTAGATGCTAATATATTAAGAATATACTTGATATGATATATACTTGATATGATAAGGAATCAACTACTATATCATTCAACATTCAGAAAACAAGTGTGCTGTGAAGAAGTACTACAGTGGAATTGAAGTTCCCTTACAAAAAAAAAAAAAAAAAAGTACCCTTTGCTCTGAAGAGAGCAAACGTTACATATAAGGGGTTTATGTGAAATATATGAGTAAAAGATTAATAAGACATATTACTCTATATGAGCAAGAAATTTATAATATCTATATGCAAATAAAAGCTATGTTTAAGAAATCATAAAAATTTATCTGAACTGTGCTTTTTGGCCTTTCCACCTCATGGGTAGAAATATTTTTATATGTGTGAAAACTTGTTTCTCTTGAGTGTAGGCAGAAATGTACATATTTAATAGCTGCTGCTGCTTCTTATGCATAAGTCCAGTTACTTTGTCTTTGGCCAGTCAGTCTGAATTTCTCTATAAACTCAATTATTGCATTAGTCAGTAAGTTTTGTCCCATTCAGTCTGGATCTTCCAGTACTGGAAGCTCTCCTCTCAGACAAGCTAGCTTCTTACTTCCAAGCAACCCGTATTTTCATTCCTAAGAAAACTCTGCCCCTAGTTTGATTCAATTTTCCTACCACAACATAATTTTCAATATATTCAATGGACTATTGAATAATCATGTCATATGATTGTATACATATAGCATTCATATATAAATATAACATATTCAGTGTCAGCATCTGGCAGAATTCTTTGTTGCCTTTCTTTCTTTTCTATTCCCTTTTTTTTTCTTTATTCTCTACTGAAAAATTAGTGATTAGCATAAGAACAATGATCTGTTTTGCAAAAGAATGAAACAAAAGCTATCAGTAAGGTACAATGCTTCTTTTAATTTTAAAATTATTTAAAAAAAAATCTTAAAAAAAAGTGATTAGTGTAAATCAACAAATGATTCATCAGTTTCTTCTCTTAAAAGAAGCAAAAAATACTGAAACTTTTACTAAAGGACATGTTCCCCATGTCAGCCTGGGCTGCAGAGATCACGCACTGGTGGAGTTCACAGTCCTCAGTGATATGGGTCAGGTGAAGAGTAAAGTCAAGACCATAAATTTTAGGAAAGCAAAATTCTGGCTCTTCAAGGAATTAGTCAATAGAACCTCCTGGGAAACTGCCCTCAGGGACAAGGAAGCAGAACAGAGCTGGGAGATCTTAAAGGACACTTTCCACAGAAAACAAGAGCTCTCAATTCCCAGATGTAAGAAATCAGAAAAGGAGGGCAAGAGACTGTCATGGCTGATTTGAGATCTGCTGGTCAAACTCAAAGGCAAAAAAGAGATACAGAGGGAGCAGAAGCAAGGACAGATATCCTGGGAAAAGTATAGGGATGATGCCCAATTGTGTACGTATGGGGTCAGGAAGGCCAAGGTGTGGCTGCAGCTGAACTTGGCAAGGCACACAAAAATAATGAGAAGGGTTTCTACAGGTATGTCAGCCAGAAAAAGACAGACAAAGAAAGTGTGCTCCCCTGATGAACAAAACTGACAAATTGGTAATTGGTAATATCCATCACAATGGATGTTGTTTACCTGGTCTTCTGTAAGGCCTTTGACATGGTTCCCCACAACATCCTTCTCTCTAAATTGAAGACATATGGATTATATGGATTAACTGTTTGGTGGATGAGAAATTGTTTGGATGGTCACATCCAGAGAGTAGTGGTCAATGGCTCAATGTCCAGATGCAGATTGGCGACAAGTAATGTTCCTCAGGGGTCTGTACTAGCACCAGTACTGTTTAATATCTTCATCAGTGACATAGATAATGGGATTAAGTGCACCCTCAGCAAGTTTGCAGACACCACCAATCTGAGTAATATGGTGTCCTGGTTTGAGGTAAAACAGAACTAATTTTC
>BJBW01004601.1:0-64522 GCA_004320125.1 Scolopax mira | reverse complement strand
TCAGATTGCTTTGGTAAAAATTTCTTCTTTAGCTTATGAAAAATAATTACTGTAAGCAGTGCATTCATGTTAAAATTAAGTTTTATATATAGATATATGCATCTGGTATATATTAATTATATAACTATGCATATGATACTGCTGTATCAGATTTCTTTTTAGGATGAGTTCTGATAACAGAGCAGTTAAGTGGTGCTTAAAAGAAAGCATGGAGGTAGTTTATGAGAAGTAGGGACATAATTAATTTTGTCTCTTAATGGTTTAACTTCATATATCATAGTCATTGTAGTAAATTCTTGAGATCTGTTAGGCTTAAACCTTGGCCTGTCTTTACCCCCAATTTCACTAAGGACAGGGCAAATTACAGAGAATGGCTGAGTGGATAATCTCTCATTTGCTGCAGTTGTTTTGTGTGCAACAGATCAAAAGGGGATGTAGAAGCTCTATTCTGATTTTTAAAGTAAATATGTACAAATTTCAATAGGATGAGTTGTTTTTTCACTGTTTCTGAACTCGTTTCTGTGTAAGTAAAATAGAAATGAAGCTGTACTGCTATTCATACATTGAAAGTATATGCATTTGTTTTGTTTTATCAACAGATGTTTTGAAAAGAAATCTCTGAAGGATGTGTGGAAGGATTTGTTTGCTTTCTTGTAGAAAGTCTTTTAGGCATGTGGATAAGAAAATTAGTATGCAGCTAACAGTATTTGAGTAACACTAATTATTTTATGAATGCAGTGTCGAATTAATGATGATAGATCCATACACTCACTCGAGATCTTTCCAGAAACAGTCCTAGAGGGTTTTAAGTAAGATTTTAAAAGGAAATAAATGTGAACTTACAAACTTTTGTTATAAAAATTGTTTGCTTGCAATATACATATGTATATTAAAAATAAATGTATTGTGACAGCTTTCATATTACTGCACTGATTCTACACATACTACTACACAAATCATATTACTATTACTGGGGGTTTTTTTCACCTTCAAAGTCAAAACAAGCATATAGGTCAGCTTTGTAGGTCAGTCCATGCAATTTATTCCAAAGTTATTTTTGAAAAGCTATTTTTATAAACCACAGTATAATTTCTAGTGTCATTACATTAGTCACGAACTGACTTGGAGAAAGAATTAAAGCAGGTGCTCAGAAGTAGTCTTGTCTCCATGATTACATGAAGTAAGCACGCTGGGTCTCTAATGTCATATTTTCTCAACCTGATTATAGGTTAATTATCTTTGTCATCTTGGCAAAGGATGCAACAATCCTGCAATGCGTAGTCATTTTAATTTTTCCCTTCCTCTTCTGAACTTTAAAAAAGGTTTTGTCCTTCCTGTAGAAGGTAAATCTGTTTTATATAAGTAATTATTATACCTGTAACATCTACATTGACCTCACAGAAAATATAATCAATATTAATGCAGATGTTGAGGAAGCTAAATTTTTGTCTGGCCTACCTTATAAACTTGAGAACTGAAAATTGATACATTTCAGGATCCATGTAGAAAATGGAGGATGACACTAGTTCAAATAAATACATATTCTGTTCTTCCTTATATCCATTTATTTTTGGTAATTGCTGAATTATTATTGCTTTGTTCTAAGAAGTCCATTTGGACAGTCTCATTATTTAATTTACCACTTAATAAAGGAGAAGTTTGAGATGTGTATCAGCAGTAACCTGTGTTTTGCCTAAGACTTTCTGTGTCACTAATATCACTGCACTTGTGAGGATGACGGATAAATTTTTGCTGTTCTCTGACTTCATCCGTCTTGGGATGAAGGTGATGACTGTGTCAGTTTGTGGTTCTTGCAGAGGAGCTACAGGAACCAAGTTTCATCCTTGTGAAACAGGGGCTTGTCTGCTCTTGGTGGCCTTCTGGCACAGAGGGTGCAGGGCAGGACTAGCAGTTGGTACCCACCCTGGAAAAGTGTAGGCAGGAATAGGAATGTGGGACAAGTGGTAAGGAGAATGACATTCCTGAAGGGAGGAAAAGCTGAGGTGATGGCAGAGGCACAGGAACTTCTGACAGAACGTAGGCAGGGCATGAGAAGGTGGAAGCAATGTGCAGGACATGAACGCTGGTGCTGGGTAGTCTGAAACACTGATCTTAGAAGCAGAGCACAGCATTTTGGTAAAATGCCCCAGTGAAACATCTGATAGTTCATTTCATGAGATATTTGGCTAAAAAGAAAACTGAGATGTATGTCTTTACAATATAACACAACTCCAAAGGCTTTTTTTCTTTTTGATGATAGTTTTACCAATTGTTGCCCATCTGTCATGGCCTTAATACAGGGGAAAATGAAGATAGTTGTGTTTCAGAACTGGCCTATAAAATCTTGCAGTTGTGGTCTGGTTTTAGATCAGCATTTTAAAGTCAATAACTTTGTACTTCATGTTCGGAAGCCTTTTGGCACCCCAGAGCTTTTGTTAAATATTTTGTTGATTTAATTCTTCCAATGCTTGTTAAGAAGTAGAGCATGCTTTTAAAGCTCTAAGTATATAAACCTGTGTTTTCCAGGTAAATTTTTATTTGCCTATAAAACTTCATGATCTTCCTGCCTTTCTTTACAGCTTTATTTTATTTTGTTTTTAATGGTTTGGTGTTTGCTTGCATGGCAGAGGAAGCAGACGTGGGTGAGATGGGAGGGAAGAGAAAGAGGCATTATTTCAGTACATAAAGGATAGCTAGTTTAATTTAGCCTTTTTCCAGACTCATATATAATCTGTTCTTCTGTCTGTGAAACTAAAGCATTTATTCTTTGTTTAGAAAATCTGAAGGGAGACCCCTACTTACGAAGAGATGACGTGTAATGGCCCAGATAACTCGGAAGCTTGTACCACTCCAGACACTGACCATGACCAGGAATGGACACAGGAACACCACCGATTAGGAACTTTTGTTGGATTTCCACTCTACTGTCCAGTTTCAGCATCAGAACTAGCACGTGCTGGCTTTGTTTATACTGGAGAAAGTGACAAAGTGAAGTGCTTCAGTTGCCATATAACTATTGAAGGATGGGTGCTTGGGGATTCTGCAGTTGAGAGACACAAAAACCTTTCCCCAAATTGCAAGTTTATTACTGAATCTACTTTTCTGGAAAATAACAGACATCCTCTCGCCCAGAACTACCAGCATAGAACTGAAAATGGTTCCAGCAATTCAGCCCTCCCGTGTGCCCTGGATGACACATCTGATCTGGAGGCAGATTATCTTTTGAGGACTAGGCAGGTTGTGGATATGTCAGATAATTTGTATCCTAAAATCCCTGCTATGTGCAGCGAAGAGACAAGATTAAAGTCTTTTCACAACTGGCCCCTCAATAGCCAGTTGACACCAAAGGAATTAGCTAATGCTGGATTCTATTATACAGGTGTCGGGGATCAAGTGGCATGTTTTTGTTGTGGTGGAAAACTGAAACGGTGGGAACCCGGTGACAGAGCTTGGTCAGAACACAAGAGACATTTTCCCAAATGCTTTTTTGTCCTGGGCCGGGATGTTGGAAATGTTCCCAGTGAATCAGTTCCTACTGAACTTGGAAGAAGTGGTCTGAACGATGCACAGCATCCAAGGAATCCATCTATGGCAGAATATGGAAGACGTTTACAAACGTTTTTAGCTTGGATATACCCTGTTGACAAGGAGCAGCTTGCTGAAGCTGGGTTCTATAGCGTAGGTAAGCCAGACCTTAAAATGGCTTATACCTTTTAAAAAGAAATTTTATGTGCCTTGTTATGAAAAAATAAGCATTGTTTTTATTCTATTATGGAACGTTTTGCCAGAATTTCTTAAGTCTTTAAACTACTTTTCATAGTTCTTGTGTAAAATTATAAACGTTATATCAAGTATTTTTAATGGTAAAGTATAAACTTGGTCATAATTTCGTATTTAGCAGTAAAACATCAAAGTGTGTTTTCTTTGCCTGCTAAAACCCTCATAATACATACTTCATAATGACAATTATTAAAGTTAATATATTTTGAAAAATTAAGTGCTGCCCAACAGTTATCCAGCTTAGGTGTAAGGACTGGGCTCGTGGCCTGTTCAGAAGCCTGTGAACAAGACAATCCAGGCTGTGTACCATCTCATTTAGTTAACACATGTTATCATAGCATTTGGACACCCGAAACTAGCAAATGCTGGTACTACCTAAAGGTAAAAGCTTTATGAAGACAGTGACTCCAGTGGAAGAGCCATGTAATATTTGACTTAGATAAGACTCCCAATGGCGTTGTGCACTGGTTTCCCAATTAGATTGAATCACACACTGGTGTTAAAGCTCTTTGAAATTCTTCACTGAGAGGTGCTGTACACAAAGTGTTGCTATTATTAGGTCACAAAGAAAAGGGGATTATCCAGGCTAATTTCTTGCTCACATCTTAATTGGTTTCTCTCTTAGTAGCTCTCAGAAGAACTTTTTAATCTGATTCCACTTGTTTTACTTGTGGCTTTGATATATTCTTGGATGAGTGTTATATGGGCAATATTTGTACCCAGTAGAACTGTTTTTATTGATTTCTTCTTGGATTCCTAAAAGTACCCAGCTTCTTACAGCCAAGTGAGACCTGTGTTGTGGAGCTGTGCTAAATAGGAACTAGTTTATCAGTCCTGATGGCTCTTCAAGTGACTTCTATGAATACTCTGTTTCCTATGGCCTGAGAATGATTGATTTATCTCTGTAAGAAAAATCTATCCATACCTCCTCTCACTTCAGTAAATGCAGTATCTAAGTAGTTTCTGGCACAGTCTTTGATTAAAGTAGGCATAGTGCTCAGACAGAGGGAATGTAATTTCTCCGAATGTCTCCTCAGCTGGTTATGCTACTGCTGTTTGGAGCCCATGAACCTGAATGGTGAAATGGAGGACTGAAAAGGCCTGTAAACTTCCTTAATTCTTTGTGGTAGACTGCTTCACAACTTGTTTACCAGTGCATTGAGCTATTTGATAATAGATTATTTTTAGCTTTCACTTTTTATCTGTATAAGTACTTGTTAAAATAAAATTCAGGAATATTTCGTGTGACTTATTTTTTAAGCTCAAGTCTCTCATAAACATTTGTTTCAAATCATATGTATTATGTCCTCCTTGAAAATGGAGTTCTTTTTACTTACAATTGCTAATCAATAAAATAAGTCCTTTTTCTTAATAATGTAACATTTAATTGAAAACTTAGTATTCTGCCTACTAGAAGTATGTAACTTTCTTGTCATGTGTTTCTGCAGGTAATGGTGATCATGTGGTGTGTTTCCACTGTGGTGGAGGATTGCAAGAATGGAAGGAAAATGAAGACCCTTGGGATCAACATGCCAAATGGTTTCCTGGGTAAGTATTTTTTACTGGTTTCTTGTTGGATGTCTGATTATTATTTACAATTTATTATCTTTTAATGACAGAGCATATTAATAAAAGTTTCAGAAGGTTGGCTATGGTTTAACATTGTTCAGATTAGTGAAAAGAAAAAAAAAAGAATATTTTTTAGGTGCCCTCCTCCATTTCCTTCTCCTTCATTTTTGTCATGTAGGCACCAAAGGGATATTGGTTGTCTTCCAGGATTTGTTTTTCTTTTTCAGAAATTAGAAAAGATTTTAAGTAATATTTTGCATGGAGTCCTGCATTAACATTGCAGTCCTCCTATTATATGTGTAATCATCAACATGTGCTTTAATGTTATATTGAAGGCCTCAAAAGAGGACATTAATCTAATGTCTTTGAGAGGTAGGAGGGAGTTCTCTAAAATGGGTGGGAAAGAAAATTAAATCTCAAGAGGTTGAGGACACAACTAACGCATTGGAGGTAATCAGTCTGAAAGGTTGTCCTGAAATTGTACCTTCAGAATAACTTTTAAGTCAGTGTTGTATGTAGGAATTATTAAAGGGAAGAGAGGATTTTTGTATCTGGATTTAACTGATGTCTCAGCTAGCAGAATTGTAAAGCTTTGTGAATACGTATCTGATTTTTATTCCTTCATTTATCCAAGCACTACATTCCTAATGTTACTTTAATAGCTTCATACATGCCAAAGTTTGTAACTTGTGTCAGGATACAAAATGACAAAACTTCTGTCATGGTGCAAACAAACCTGAAGAAGTCCCTAGTGCTATTGAATTCAAAACATACTTATGCATAATTTTAAAGGATTGAAGATTCCAGACCCAGAAGTAGTTTTTAGAAAGAGTCCTAATTTTGTCTAAAAATCTCTTGAAGAAAGGAAGAATAGTACATGACTCATTGTTTCTGTCAGGTGGATAAAAGCTGTCCAAGTACAAAGACTTAGTTACTTGTATAACATTGATAAAATCAATATCTTTTATATGTTAGCTGCTAAATTTGTCTTCTGTGGTGAAGGGCTCTCTGGAAGTTGGAAGTATTTATGCATTGGCTGATCTTTTTTTTTCAATAGTGATCCAGGCAGCTTTTAATTATTAGTTACTGCCACTTAAAAGAGATGCCATTCCGAGTCTCTGACTTGGTGCAGTGAATGTCTTAAGACGCACTGTCTTGCTGCATTTCACTCCTCCTTACCTGGGTTTGGTTTTAGGTCTCTTAAGTTATGTCAGAGTCGATCATTTCCTCTCAGATCATTAACTCTCCTCTGTGGGGTTTTTGTTTGCACGTGAGCGTCAGTGGCAGTGGATCAGTGTCGCAGCGCGCTCTCTGCGGCCGTCAACAGGCACCGGGAAGGTGAAGTAACTGCTGTTGTCGAGGAGTTACAGCATTTCCCATATCCTCTGGTAGGGAAGAGCTCTGCCCAGTGGCTAGGACTGGTTGAAAAGCAGGGAAAGAAAGCACATAAGGCACCTGTCTGACCAGTGACTGCTTTTCTTTGATTGCAAAACACTAAAAGAACCAACTTTTTAACATAATGTTTGTTTTTCATTGGAGTCTTTATTTTTATAAACCTGTGGCATCAGCTCTCAGGGTTAACAACTATTTAACGTTGTGGTTCACCAAAAATGTGAAAAAGTTAGGTACTGCTCAAGTGATTAAGATATTTTTAGAAATGTTTAAATGAAGTTACTGATGTTGACTAAGTATTTAGAGATTTCAAAAGCAAGCATTCTCTACGATGTAAGAAATGTATCAAAACTTTCCAAAGTTATGTAGTCAATTTTTGTTTGCTGCTTATGCAGTTGTATTATAACTAAATATTCTCATTTATAGGTGCAGATTTGTGAGAAAGGAAAAGGGGGTAGAATTCATAAATAACATTCACTTAAGAGATGGATGTAGGGATTCAACAGTAAGTGTCTTGCTTATTAATCAAATATAATTTTTTAAAAATAAAACCAATTTTAACATAATTTTTATATGCATAATTATCTGCATATCATTTAGTTCTCCTGTTGCTTCTTTCATTGGCAGAAAATGAAAGACATGGAACTATATTTTGGTTTGCTTATTCAGGGTTCATAGATCTCAAAGTTCTCCTTAGTTGGGCTATGGATCCCAGGTAGGGTACCTTCTAGTTGGTGGATATTCAGCACTGAACAAGTGCTATTTTTTCTTATAGCCTGGGAACCTAAGGTTTACAACAAATAATTTCTTTGTTCCCTTTTCTTGTTGGTAGAGAATTGTTAAACTTATAAATATTATTTTAGAATTCCTAAGTAAGCTAAGAACATGTGTACATGTGATTATAGCAAAGATGGGTTTAAATGAAAATTTAAAAAATAGGAAAGCCAGAACAAAACATTGATCCCTTTTTAGCTGTTCAGAGCAAATTTTATAGTTTTAGTCAATAAAATAACTGAGATCAAATAGCTATTTTCTGCCTTGTAACTGCATAGATTTCTTTATACTTTCTCCAGAATTGTAATTTTGTCTTTTTATATTTCACCTCTAGACAGAAGCTGCTGAAGGGACAATACTTCCTAAAGGTATCTGTTCAGAAAAAAAAAAACCCAAACCAAACAACCTCTCCCCATTTTGCAATATCCATATTTGCATGTGTAGTAAAGAAAATGGTTAATTTTAAAAATAACCCTATTACATTTTTCTATAAAGTATGACAGGCAAATTGTTGGATAATACTCTTCATTGCTTCTAAAGAACTGCAGAATGAATGTTATTTCTCTTAGGGAAAAATCTCAGCATGGTTGGATAAATATTATAAAATAAAGATTGTAAACCATGAAAGAAGTAAGTATAGGATGCAGTATGCATCAAGATTGAATTAGGAGTGCTGTGGGATGGATGTTAAAGAATACTGAAATGAAACAATCGTTGTTGCTTTTCATGAGGCAGGAAGAGTTGGTCTGTTAAATGGCAAGGACTAGGAAGCTGAGAAAGCTTAAATAGCTTGTTCTGTGTTCCAGTATTACACATTCCTGCCATGTTTTTCACAAATCACAAGGACTAAAAAGACAGGGCAGTTAAAATGGTAGTAGGAGGACAGTCGAGCAGCTTCCTCACAGGGAATGAAATTATAGCTGTTGCTAATAAGAATGGTTACACAGAACCTATTTTAGAAATCTCTCACACTGCTTGTTTATGAGAGTGGAAATTACATTTTAAGAAGTTGAAGTAGTTGAGTAGAATAGCAAATCTAGGAGGATTTGTGTATTATAAATAGATAAAGGAAGACTGGGAAAGCTAAGATGGAAGAATTCTCAAATCTCCAGTTTTGGGTGTTTTGGTAAAGCAGTTTTTCACAACTAGCAAAGTTCTCAAATTGGATATGCAGTTCCTTTAGCTAAATATTTGAAAAAGTGTCTTAGAGTACTATAGTGAATACTGTCCGATAATCAGATTCATCCTTGTTAAATCGCCGTTTGTTGTTTTGTTTTTTAATTTCTTGTTTTAGATGATCTCTTACAGAATCCTTTGGTACAAAGTGCCATAGACATGGGTTTCAGTTTGTCTGAGATTAGGAACACCATGGAAAAGAGATTGCAGATGTCTGGAGAAAGTCACACATCTGTTGAGGATCTGGTAGCAGACTTAAGTGCTCAGAAAGAAAATACAAGGGAAGAAGAACCAAATGAAATCCCAGTTGAGCAAGATGAGCTAATTCAATTACGAAACCTCTGTGTGTATTTTCATATCAGCTCTTTAGTCTGTGAAACATATCTTATTGTTGTCTGTTTATTCTACCCTCTGATCCCAGTCTTACTTAAAATACAAATTACAGTATTGTAACTTCAAATCCGTTACAGTATTCTAACTTCAAATTCAAGAGATTAAGTTTTGGTCATGAAAAAAAAAGTTGAATGAGGGTTTTAAAATATTGGAGTGTAGCAATATTTCTGAATATCATCTATAACATAAGTAGTATTAATACCTCAAAAGTGTATAATATTGAAATAATAGTTTAGCATGCTTCTGGGAAAGGTTATACATGCTAACTAAACAGCCAAAATTGCAACAAAGATATTTAAAAATAAAAGCAAGAACTATAGATGTGGGGCCTGTTGCCCAATAAGAAAAAGTGTACTTCTAGATGATGTTTCTTTTCAATTATTTGTGTTCCAGCTCCACTGGGATGTGCCAGTTATGCTCAGAAAGCCATTGTGACACACTCCTCTAACTCAGGAGACCTGTAGTTACAGACAAGCAAATAGGTGAATTCATAGGGAGGGAAAAGACCATCTGTTTGGTTTCACAGGCAGAGATCTTACCAGCCCACTCTTTTTAATAAGAATTTAAATGGACATTCTGAGGGGGGAAAACAATTTGCAATGAAGATGGACATTAATTTTGTGGTTGGCTGTGCAGAGTTCTCTATAGGTGCTAGGGGATGGCTTTTGAAGTTTACATTTTCAAATGAGGCATGCTGGAATGATAAAGAGCTCATGTACAATGCAAAAATGGTTCTTTCTGTATTACAAATTTTTAAGCTTTTGAAGTATGTGCATTTTAAAAACGGGGGCAGGGAAGGAAATCACATTCTCATTCTTTTCATTGGGGAAACTTTTTAGTAGAGGAAAAAAAAAATAAAATCCAAATTACTTAACTGATATCAATGAGCCTTTCTTTCACCTTCTGTACAAGTTTTGGGGAAGTCTCCTGTGAAAAGAATGGGTCCTGATTGAAATATGCATACCCTAAATTCTATAGATATTTCAAGGTGTTGCAAATGCAGATAGCTGAATTCCCTGCTTGCGTTGGCCTGGGAGCTGTGATGAGATGAGGACAGAGAGACGGGCAGGAAAAAAGGGTTCCATGCTGCAGCTGGGTTTCCATCTCCTGTAACTGTTTTTTTCATTTTAAAGGTGTGACCTTTAAATCATACGAAGAAAACCTTGTCCTTGTGTGTAAAGAAAAAAAGAAAAAAAAGATTAATTCAGCGGTACTATGTCTTGACTTCTTTTTATGTGTTTATTTTCCTTAGATCTCAGTACTGAAGAGAAGTTAAGACGCTTGCAGGAAGAAAAACTTTGTAAAATCTGTATGGCTAAAGACATATCAGTCGTCCTCATTCCCTGCGGTCACCTCGTTGCCTGTAAGGGATGTGCTGAAGCACTTCATGAATGCCCTCTGTGTCGTACAAATATTTTGAAAAGGCAGGAAGTTTTCATGTATTAGTGAAATACACAGCACTGTCAATGCAAACCTTCCCTACTTTATTGCTTTAAATACATGTAATGTAAAAAATGCAGTTAATTCCAAGCTGTAATCATGTGGCGGTATTTAGATTTTTCTGCTGTCAAACTCTACATACATTTCAACATCTTAAAAATTATTTTCCTGAAGTGAATTTTTACAATATGAAAAAAAACAATATTGAAAGGCAAATGTATATATTCTGTAACTGCAGTTCATAGACCTGATTTGGGAAAGGCTAAGTAATGCAAAGCTTTATTTATAGACCATTCCTTTGCTTCACTTTGGTAGGACTCTCTATGACTTAAGTTGATGCAAATACAGTTGTATAAAGAGTCTGACCCAATATAAAATTTGCAAATACGTGAACAAAAAAGTTATTGTATACGTGTATAGTATATCTGAGATTTTAACTTCTCAAAAATGTTATGTAAGATTGAAAATGTTACCCTATTTCTGTAATTTTGGTTGTGACATAATTCAGAGAATACACGTAAAGCTGCTGCTGACGTATTTCACCTTATGTTTGCTACTGCTATTTTATAAGTTTGTCTGTTTTGACATATAATTCCTGTCTCCCCATTTATTCTTTTTCTCTTTAATTGTATAAATTGACTTCAGTAAACTGGTTTTAGCCTTCCATTTTTCACAAAAATACCTCTGTATATAAAATATACATTAATTTTGTTCCTTAAAAGAGAACTTAACAGAAATGAAGGAGACTTTACATACCATATCCTCTTTATAAAAGGAGTGATCTCATTTTAAAATTGCCCCGCTATGCAAAATGGTTTTCATTGTTTGATTTGTTTGTAGTTTTTTTCAACATTTAGCATTATCCTTAATCATTTATCTGCTAATACTTTGCAGTGCTTCTGTTTCTGTTTTTTTCATAAGAGACGTTTAAACTATCTCCATGAAAATGTTTTGTTTTTTTTTAATTCACCAATAATGTTAGAAATCTTTCACTTTCGTTCCTGTCAGTTTGCAGCATTTAAGTTAAAAAGCTACTATCTCTTCTAGTGAGACTCACTTTAAAATTCTTAATAACCTATTTCTTACTGGACTGATCCTCAATTTTCCTATCATAGCGTTGCATTTAAGTACAGCTGGTTTATGATCACTCTCCTGAATTATGTGACTTCTTTATTTTGTGGAGCTGCTAATATGTTCTGTGTATATATTTTTATCTTTCAGTCCTATACACTAATAGATTTAGAATATACAGAAAATAGTTTTTGATGTGATAAAAGTTTTAAATATAATAAATACCATACACAGACATTTAATGTATACTTTTTCTATTTTTATAACTGCTGTGATTATATACACTGGTGTAATGTTATGAGTATTTAAAATAAAGTGCAATCCAGTTGCTCCTTGATCAGCACATTTGATTTGCATGTGCAAAAAAAAAAATAATCCTAACAGAAGGTTGCTTTTTGTTGTTTTTTTTTGTTTTGTGACTCAACTGTTACTAATTTGACCTGAATGTTATTAAGGACAACAAGTATATTTAATTGGAGATGAAATAAAATCTATCATTTGTATAAATTAACATTTGTTAATTATAAAATTAAAATATGTTAATTTTGCTAATTTTTGTCATAAATTTGAATTTGTTTCTCGGGAATACACGATGACTAGAAATTCATAAAACATTTAGCTCAGAAAGGTTTTATTTTGCCTTTTTTTTGCTTTTGAGAAGAGTTTAGCGTTTCAGGTAACTCCAGCACATGGGGATTTTCAGGAGAGAGACGGACAGGCCATTCCAAGGGGCTTGTCTCTAGCTCCCGTCTTCACTTACGGGGAGGGTTTTCTGTACCCTTGGAGGGAAATGTTTGCCTGTGAGCTGGTCTATCTTGCCCGAAATAGCTCGTTTTGTTAACGTGTTGTGCCGCTTTGCTCCAGCAGCAGGTTCATTCCCCAGCCCTGAGCTCAGCGCCAGAGACTCGGGATGCGCTGGATCCAACCTGCGGGCGGCGGCTTGACAGATCCCGCTCTGGGGAAGAGGATGGACCACATTTTACTTGAACTGGTTCAAAACTAAATCCTTTTGTAAGTGCAGTAAGTAAACGAGGTCACAGACAGCGAAACTGAACTGATGAACTAAAATGGAAAGCAAACACAGAGCCCAATTGTCCAAACAATATGTGAGCAAATAGCATAAATGCTTCATGTAAAAGGTACGCTGTATACCTTATTGTAACTTTTTACTAAACGTTATAAAAGCTAGAGCAATAATGGCAATTCAAATTTTAATCACTTAGGAACATTAAAGGGTTAAAAGCCTGTTAGCGAGATGACAAAACTGCTCTGTAGGTTTAGCTTTTTTAAAAAACTATAATCAGAGTTCTATTCAGATTAATGTGAAAAAATAATTAGCATAGTCATCAAATTTTGACAGCTTGAATTAGGAAAATGTTTTGTCAAATTACTTTGATTTTCAGTATCTTAAAGAAACGGAGAAGTTCTGTGGACACAGATACTGGGCTGAGTGTTTAAAGAGAAAAGAAGGATTCAAATAAATGGAGTAGAAGTGCAGACGCTCTGAAGAGGAGGGTCGTTGTGGGACAGAGATGCCTCGGGAGTTGATTTTTATACAGGAGTTACCTGGAATGAAGAGCTATGGAATATGTTCAAGTATCAGTATTCAGTAACTTTCTTCTAATAGATTCTGTGTAAAATCTTTTTTTACTTCCATTTTGGTTGTGATGGCAGGACTGTTTGCTGCTCTAGACAAGTGGGAGATTTGCAAGGGTTTTTAATAATGTGTTCCGGAACTGGTCTGCATGCCTGATTTAGGAACAGAAGGCTAAAAGAAGAAAAAGCCATAAATTCCTCTTTTTTGTTATGCATTTAGCTTTTTCTTACTGCCTCAAAACATAATACTGACTTGACATACTTGCTGCAGCTTGTATGTCTACTGGTATTTGGTTGTCTGTACTTTTTAAAATCTTTTGGGGGCTTGATCCAAAGCTCATAGCACAATAAAAATATTTTCTATTGTTATACTTTCTTTTTTTAAAATCAGAGTATTTAAACACTTCTGTTAATACTGCCTGGTTAGTTTTGACTGCAATGCTCCAATGTTTATTTTTATTAGTTGTATGTGCAACCTGAAGCTACAGGACAAATAGTTTGTCAGAGTTTTCAAAGCACTTTTGTTAACCTAAGGGGGGGGGGGGGTTTAAAGGTAGCTTTTCTGTTTGTTTTTATTGAAATTAACAAAACCTTCAGTACATTGGCTTTGTAAAATGCTTAATCGGCCATTGCAGGTTTCTGTAAGGAAGAGCCACGTTCCAGGTTGGAATCTTCACATCTGCTGGGCTCCCAGCTGGAACCAGCAGAACAGAGAAGGGAGGTCAGGGAGGCCCCAAGGGAGCGGGGCTGGGAATCTCTGTCCTTGGCATTATGGCAAGTGCCCAGGAGTGCCCTTTGCCACGGAGGGCAATCCCTCTGTCACAGCTGCCGGCACCGAGGCTTTGCCAGACTTCTACAATCGTGCTGAAGGAAGTTACAGTCGAAAATAAGTATTTTTATCTTAACGGTTTTGAACATCTGTGCACGCAGCCACCAAGGTGTCATGAGCCGTTGTACTCCTTGCTATTTGTTACGAATGGTGCCACTTCGAAAAAATCTAAATCACAGCTAATGACAAGATGACACTTTGCTTTGCTTCCACCTCCCCCTCTGACAGAGTCAAGGCAGCAAGAACAGCCCTGAGCCTGACTGTAAAGAGAGGGGACTTGTGAGCAGCACTGTCTGGAAGAACCCTTGAAGCTGGTTGATGATGAAACCTAAAGCAAAGGAAACCCTATTAGGGATATATGTAGAATCTTGGGAATGTGGTGCGTCAGCCCCAGAAAACCAGGCAAGCTTATTATCTGAAACAGTCAACCTGTTCCTTGACCTTATGTGGTGTAAGTGACAACCCCCCACTGTGTACACTCCCACTTCAACCCTCGACGTTCTGGCCTCAGTAGTTTGTGGGGAAAAGGCCAAGATAAGCCAATCCACTGGCATCACCCAAACCTGGTGTTTGCCTGCAAATACGGATGAGACAGAGGATTGATGGAGGGGTTTCTTCAAAGTTTAAACACAAATGTATGTATTTGACTTTATAATTGCTTTGCTCTACCATCTTGGGCAGAAGTTGAGCTGGATGATGACATTTCTGGCCCAGTTCCACCCTAACCACACACCAGCCTCCTTCCTCCCCTTTTCAGGCAGCCCCCTGGCTCCACGTCACAGTCTGCAGGGCACTGGAGGCCCTAGGAAATCCCACCAGCCGAGAACTGCCTCATGTTCCTGACGGGTGAGTTGCACATCAGGAGTATCATGGACTTTCCCTGGTTTTTAGCTGTCACTTTGCTAAAGCTGCTTCCCCTGCTCAGTGCTCGTTGCAGCTGTTTGGCCCGTTTGACCTTATTCCAGTTCTTGTCTGCTTCTCACCCCAGCCCTTTTTCTGTCATACAGTCTGTTGTTCCCTGCCTTGGACCATGCCCTTCCACTTATCCACCTCACCCAATTTGAAACACGTTTCTCTGGTTCCTGTGCTTCACTTTGTCACTGATGCTGTCATGGCGCCTGATTCACAAAATGGTGCTCGATTCGTGATCCCCCTGCCCGGACTCACCTACAGATGCAAATGCGTCTTGGTCATGTCTCCCAAAACGTCCCTACATGTGGGAAGTGGAGCAGATCATGTCCCGCATCCAAGAGAGGTGGCCCGAATGGCACCACTTACCCTTTCCTGTGCGCAGTAAGTTGAAGTGATGCCTCAAGTTGAAAGCGACTCCTCTTGAGCGGAGTGAGCAGAAGGGCTTCTCATTATTTCCTACCAATAGCTGATGTGGCCTTTACACAGTTTGGTAATGAAAACTTCAAAACACAACCAAAGGATTTTCACCTCAAAGAAGGAGACGTAGCAAGAGCACCCTGCCTCAAACAGGGGAAAGAGTGCGGGGCTTTGGGTAAGAAGTGGCACAAATGACTGAATAAAGCTGCTGATAATGCAATTAACAGGAAGGCACTTGTGACTTCCTGGGGTTCTATTCGTTTCTAGAGCTGATAATGAAGGGGAGTTAAAACTTCCTTCCTTTTTAGTGCCACGGGACAAACTGTGCTTCTGTGCTCCTTTCCAGCTCTCGGAGCGTGGCAGGCAGAAACTCACCGAATCCAAGAAAATTGAGATTGGAGTTAGGTGCTCTGGGAAGACCGGGCGAGAAACGGGTGTCCGAGGGAGACGTATGCGAATCGCAAAAGGAAGAAATTATTCACAGGAAAGGCCTAAGGAGCTACTGATGCGCAGTATCTCTCCTGCAAATTATGGGAAAGTAACCCATTTTTTGGTCTTTATTTTTGTTTCTTATGTAATAGCTCATCTCCAAAAGGATTTAGAGCAGATTTCCCTGGAGTGACTAAGCCAGTTCTAAAAATCTGGGAAACAAGATCTGATTGGGAAAACTGCTTTTCCCCTCTGTACCCAACTATACAGATAAAAATATGACTGTGGCTTATTTAATATGGGCCATCAAGGTTACCACCTCACCGTGGAATGAATCAAGCATAGAAATTCTGGTTCATTTTGTAATTTTTGTAAGCAAATCCTTTTTTAAAAAAATAAAAGGAATGGTAAAGGATTGTAGCTTTTTAATTTTTTTATTTTTTTCAAATAGAAAAGAGGAAATGGAATTGCAGAGGGAGTTCCTATTCCCTCATAGAAAAGGAAGCAGCATGAGCACGAATCTCCTGCCTGGAAGAATGAATCAGCCATCTGGCAGCTTGAGTCTATTCTGATCTTCTCTAGTGGGGAACCTTTGGCCATTAATTCAGAGGTGGAATTGGTACCTACCCTGGGCTTGCTCAGTCTCTTAACTGGGTGACTGATCAAGAGCTCTCTTTGGATCAAGCACAGTAAAAGTCCCTGTTGCAAAGTCTCTGTTAAATCATCTCTGAATTGGGCTCAATATCAGAAATGGTGGACTTTGAAGCTCTTAAAGTGTAGCTGTTATGAGAAAGGTGACATAGACGTGTAGAATACTTCCTCCTACAGTTTCCCTCAGAACTTCTTTTCTATTGATTCAAATCCATTCTAGAAAAGTTGGAATTTAAAATATCTCTTTTTTTTTTCTTTTACAGTTTTTCATTGTATTGAAATGAGTGCTAAAACCAGAGTGATAAAACTACACAGAAATTTTAGGATGTTCTTTTATTTCTTCACAAAGTCTGAACAGATGGTAGAAGCCCCATCTGGAACTGTTAGCTTACAAAAAGTGGTGAGCTAGCAGAGGAACTGCTTTTCACCTTGCCTTCCCTCTTGTACCAACTGGGAGGCTCGGTCCTAGAAGCATGGAAAAGGCAGAAGTTAGGCTCTTCAGAGAGCCAGTTTTGTCTCCCATAAAGACAACAAATACAGTCGTTAAGAAACTTGTTCCACTTTCCTGCCCCCTATATTCCTATCCCCCATTTGAGAGATTGTTTTGTTTGTTTGTTGTTTTGTTTAGCTGGGCACTATACAAACTGGTTTACGGCGGTTATTTGCATGATGTGAGTGTGGTGCTGTGTTAGGAATCCTCCCAGGGCACAGCTGGCTTAAGAAACTCCCATCTTCTGGCCACTGGAGCAGAGCAGAAGTGTTCCCGGCCTCCATAGGAGTGCATCACACCTTCAGTTGTGCTGCCTGAATGGCTTATTCTCTGAATAGCATCCGAGAAATGTTCTGGTTTGGGGAAAAAAAAATAAATGAAAGCAGTCCCTCTCTCCTTCTCTGATGAGGCAACAGTTTTGCTTCGGCAGCAGCCAGTCAAGCAGCTGAATGAACAACTGGCGGAGAGGAAATGAACCGGAGAGTGCCAAATCCTCTGAGGAGGGCTCTGAGACCAACGGTTCCTAAGGTGCCACTGCACCTGGACTCTGGTCTCCAGAGTGTGTCCGTGTTTTGTTGTCACAAGTTTAAGAAAGCAAACCCTGTCATGTGAATCAGGACACCCCAAAGTGCTGCAAATCTGCACTTCCAAGGTCTGAGTCAGCTTTGGAAACTCGAAGAACTTTGAACGCTCTGCCACGGTATTGTCAGCACTTGCACATTCATTCCTTCAAAAACACACCCTAAGAATGATGTCACGTTTTCTTCTGTTAAACACATTATTTACCTAAAACATCTCAGCTCTGAGCCCAAGTGCAAACTACAGCATTTTGGGAATAGACCAAACACCTGACGCAGATGCTAATATGTGGGTTTTATGCACAGCTGACTCTGAAGCTGCTTCAGCGTTGTGTTCTGCCAGCGCTGGCAGAGGACTGCTGTAATCCTGCAAAGTTCTGGATTTGAGTTGCAATATGAGTGGCCCTATTGTATCTCAAGCAGAGAATACGTTACTGGAATTCCCTGTGCAGGCAAAATGTTAGTTTTGGAAGCCCGTAGTTTATTTTCGTGGAAAAGTTGTCTATCTGGCAGCTGTCAGAAGTTGACTTTGTAAGGGGAAGGCACAAATGGATCCAGCTCCTTTCCATCTATTTCTGTGTGTATTTAACAGCCATATACATCACGGGCAAGTTTAAAACTTACTTGAGGTTTGGTATGTTGGGGTTTTTTTTGTTTGTTTGCTTTGGTTTTTAACAGGTTATCTTTTATTCATGATTCTGCTACAATTTCCAGACAGACATTAACAGATTCACATTAAAGATCAGCATCTGTACCTGAAACTGAAACCTGGAACATAGGTGCCAGACTAGGCATTCAGGATATTATTTTAAATATTCCCTAAAAAGGAACCTTTCTTCTAATTTTCTTATTTTTTCACCAACTGTGACAGGAGGTGAGAAAACATTCTGAAAGGTGAATTCAAGCTATAGAATATAATTTATTTTTCTAGCTCTGTCTCATGTACAACTGACAGATTATATCTGGAATTGCTAGGTGACATCAACTCATATTACTCCAGTTTTTATTTCAAACATTCCTTATCTGATCACAGTTTCCATTATAAGTGACATTTACTTTTCGATGCCTCATCTTAGTTTTGGAAAGACTGGAATTGATGGATACTCTTAAGTGTCCTGCCTTTGTTAGCAGAATATCTCAGCTTAGTGCCTGCTTAGTTATGCTAACCCTCTCCCCAAAATTACAAGTAGATAAGCACAAGAGGATGATTAAACTAATTACCAGGACAAAACTATTCTTGTGCTGACTGATCTAACTACAAGCTTACGTGCAACTATTCAGCATGAGTAATACGCTTAGCATTACACAATACACGGAAAAAAAAATGTAGAAGGAACTACTGAATTGTGCGTTTCGAAAAATAAGCAACACAGATTTTATATCTGCTTACTTTAAGTGTTCTATACTGCTTATACGTGATCATTTCAGTTCATACGAATCCTCATGCAGGGAGAAAAAAAGGAATCGCTCTCAGAGCCAAGGAGCAAATGCCAATTTACACTGGGAGCGCACGGGCAGAAAACGCTTCAGAAGAATGCTCCTAACTACAAGCAATGCCACCAGTGCCGGCAAACATCGTGTCTGTACCGCCACGCAAGCTTCCCGTGCTCAAGATAAGACACCCTGCACCCATGCAGGCAGCTGTAAATTTATCTTCAGAACCACAGCCTCCCTTGCCCGCCACTCTGCCTCCCGAACGCAAGCCGAAGGCCGGCGGGGCCGATCAGCTGCGGCTGGCTCCGGGACAGCAGCGGGGCCTGGCACCGGCGGGGACGCTGGCCCGGGAGCCCCACGGCTCGCCTCGCCGGCCTCCTCGCCGTGAGCACCGCTTAGCCAGGAACAACCGCAAGCGGCTGATGGATTCTTTGTAGACAGGCTGAACTTTGCCTCCGCCGAACAATTCTTTTTCTAATCACTTCTGCGCGGCAAGGGGAAGGCACACCAGGCCCCGCTCCCCCGGGCCCCCCTCAGGCCGCGGCGGGGCCGTGCCCAAGCTCGCTCTCTCCTTTTTAGGCCGTCCCTCTCGCTTCGGTTACCCGATCCTGCCCCGAGAATGAAGCCAGCAGCTGTGCCTCCTCCTCCGGCCGCGCACGGAGAGGACCGGCCCCGCACCGCCCGGTCCGGCCCCACTCCCCCCTCAAGCGCTCCCGCCCGGGGAGGGGGGGGAGGTGGCAGAGCGCGCATGCGCCGCACCTTGTTTACCCGTCTCGGCGCGGCCCTGCCGCGGGCGGCCGGCAGGTGTCGCCCCACGCCCAGGAGAGCCGGGCAGGCCCGCTGGCCGCCAGGTGGCGCCTGCGCCCTCCATTCGCTCGCCAGCCGCCGAGCAGCGAACACCCCAAACAATCCCCAGCGCCGCCGCCAAATTAAATAACCTGCCCGCGCCCCGCGCCCTCCCCGAACCCACCCCCCCCACAGCTTCGCCGACAAGTCGCCGGGCCAGGCCGGGCCGTGCGCGCAACCGGCAGCCGGGCCGGGGATATAGGAGCGGAGCTACGAGCCTGGGCCTCCTCGCTGCCTACGCCGACACTGGGCAAGGTAAGTTAGAAAATGGCGGCGAAGCTTCTGGAAGTTTGGAGGGGGGACTCGGGATCGCGGTGCGGGGCTGCGGAGAGAGGCCGGGACGGGGCCAGCGGTCCCCGGGCCTGTGAGGACGGCGCGGGGCGCTAGGCCGGCTGGCCACAGGGACTCCGCGCAGCCAAGATGGAGGACGGCGGGGCCGAGCCGCGAAAACACTCCAGCCCCCCGCTTCCCCACCCCCCCTTCCCAGCGCGCCTCGGCGGGGAGGGGGGAGGCGAGCGGGAGCGCGAGTGAGAGAGCGAGAGGGCGCCGAAAGCGGCCCCCGCTGCCCGCCCGGAGCCCCGTTTCTCCTCCCCAGAGCCGGCCGCGGGCAGGCCGGGCCCAGCGCTCGGAGAGCTAAAATGGAGAACCACCTTCTCCTCCTCCCCCCTTCTCCCGAGCCGAGCAGGGGCTGCTGGCAAGATGGAGGACTCGGGCATTGTGTGTGTGTGTGGGCAAGCCGGGCCGGGCCGCTCGGGGGTGGGGAGGGAGGGAAAGGGGGGTCGGGGCGGCTGCGGACTGAGTGGGCCGCGCTCGGAGGAAGGAGGGGGGGGCGGGGGAGAAGCGCTTGGGCCGCGCAGGAGAAAATGGTGGGGCGGCTGGCGGTGCCCCGGGATGGAGTGTCGGGGGAGGCTGGGGAGAGGGGACTCCCCCCCCCAAGTAGCGCTTCCCTTTCTTCCCCCCTCCCCGCAGCCGAGCTCTTCTGCCAGCCCGCTCCCGGCGGCTTCCCCGCCGAGGGAAATGCCGAGAGGCGGGGGATCCTTCTCCGCCGCCTGGCTGCCCCGGCTCGGCCGGGCTGGAGCAACTCCGGCCCCTCTTCCCGAGTGTCCGGGCCGAAGGGCTGGTGAAAGCAAGTTCCCTCGGCCCAAGTGAGGACGCGAGCACTGACCTGCGCGACCCCCTCCCTCAGTTCGCTGCCTCCCCTGAAGGAGCTGGGGACCCACCACCGCCTCGGGGAAGGCCTTTGTGGGGCGAATTTTCCCCTCCGAGTGACTTTGGGCGAGCTCCTCGGCGGCTGCCAGCTAAGAGGAAGAGTTGTGCAGTTTCTGTTTGGCTTGCTTTATTTTCTTTCTTTATTTCTTTTTTTTTTTTTTTTTTTTTTGGTAAAGAAAAGGGTCTTGCCAACTTGTGCAGGGACGCCCGATGCCGGGAGCCGCGTGTTGCAGGAACCCCGCTGGGCTCTCGCCGGCCCTGCCGGGGGAGGGGGGGAGGAGGAGGAGGAGGAAGAAGAACGCTTCTTACTGGGGGGTTTTGGCGCCACTTTTGTTTTAGATAGTTGCTCCTCTGCCCCCTCCTCCTCAGCACACACTGAACTGAGCTGAACCCTGCCCAGGTAGGAAGGGAGAGCTTTTACTGGTGTTCCTCTTTTTTTTTTTTTTTTTTTTTCTTTTTCCGGGCGCTTAATTTCTCTACAGGGATTAAATAAAAAAACCAACCCAAACCAAAAACCCAACCAGATATAGTTGTTGCTGTGACTCGGAGGGACAGGAGAGTGAGGAGAGGGCGGCGGAGCGCGGATGGCTGGGCGGCAAGGCCCTGTTTTTCGGCTCTTCCTCCGCCCGGTGCCCGGTGCGCTGGCTGTGGGTGCCTGCACCGCTGCCCCCCCGCCGCTCGCCCTCCGTGCCCGCTCCTATCGCTGGTAGCGTTGTATAATCCGTCCGACCCGTGGAAATTTGGGATCGACCGTCCTAATTTTTTTTTTCCTCCTCCCCCCCCCCCCCGATTTCTCACCCCGGAGAACGGGGAGTGAAAGCGCTCGGTCCCCTCTTTCGCTGCTTTTTATTTATTTTTTGCACTGCCCCGACCGGGCTCTTGCTGTTGTCTTCCCGCGGGATGCGGTGTCCGGAGTTAACGCAAACTTTAATAACCGCCTGCGCTGTAGTTGCTCTGGGTGGGTTTTTTTTGTTTGTTTGGCGGTGTTGAATTTTTATTTCGTTTTAATTACTTTTTGGCCGCCTGGGCACCACTGCCGCCCCCCCCGCCTCTCCCGCCCGCGCTGGGTCAGCGCTCTCTTCCCCTGCGCTCCCCGGAGCCACACCCTGGCGTGTCCGGTCTCGTTAGGCGCCTGATCCGCCGCCGTGACCCCGCGTTTTCCCCTCGCCGCCCCCCGGGAGGAGCGCCCGCCCCGGCCGCCCGCAGCGGGGAGCGCCCGGAGGTAACTCGGGCCGCGCTGCCGTTTTCCCCCCGGTGGGGCGAGGAGGGCCGGTGTCGGCGCGGCGGCCCGCGCCGGGGGCGGGCGGGCGGGCGGGCGGGAGGGAGGGTTACCGAACTGCGTCACACGCGGCCCCGCCGGGGCCTGCTCCGCCGCTGCCGCCCGGCCCCGCCCGCCGCCCATTGGCCCGCGTCCGGGCGGGAGGCGGTGGCGGCGGCGGGTTTTTCCTTCCGCGGCCCGGCCGGGGGTTCGGTGCCGCCGGAGGCGCGGGGCGGGCACTGCCCGGGGTGTCGGGAGCGCGGCTTTTCGGAAAGGCGGCGGCGCAGAGGTCACCCCGTGTGCTCCGCGTCTGCTCCGCGCTGGTGGGGTTTGGCGGAAGGGAGGAGAGAGAAACGCGTTTTGGATCGCTTCCCTCGAAGCCCTTGTACGACCGGTTTTATGCTGTCTGGGAGTTCGGTTCAATTCTGGGTTTAATGACCAGAAACTCGAGTTTCTAGCGTTTCCTACAGTCAGACGTTCCCCAAGCATAGGTTTCACTCTTAAGTCTTGGCAATTCAGTCTTAATTTGTGACTGACGACTTTTCTCAGTCTTGATGATTGGCCATTTGAAACAAACTTTTTCCCCCTTTTCATTTTCTCTCTTTCTTAAAGTCAGTACTTATTCGCATACTTATTATTCCTGGAGTGTTCTTCTGGTATTGAACTGTCCAGGGCTCACAAAATATCCACGTGTAGGCTGATTGGTTATGTGCACGTAAATAAATACCACTAGTGATTATGCGATTGACAGACATTAATCTCTTTCTTCATGGTATCACTTCCTTAATTATCCCCAACTCTTAATTTTGAAGATAAATCTTGGTAGTGATCAGTTGCAGAATCAGGGTGCCACAGATCTCCTATGGGGCTCTTTGCTGGGTGAGAATGTTTCTTTTCTGCTAACAGTTATACTGTTAAACTGATAACAGTTTCATTACAAAATGAAACAGGCGCCATGCTGTTAGCATAAACCTTCCTCTTTTTGTGGCTTTTGGCACTGGGACTGGATGGGGTGGACTCCCTGTACTGTTAGACAACACTAAAGAAATCTTCAAAGTTAAACAAAGGAGAAAAATATGAATTAATTCTTATTTCTAATAGATCTTACTCTAACTGATGGGGCTCATGGCAGTCCTTCTTACCTAAACCACTGATGTAGATGATATTATCTACAGGTGGGTTTTATGCAACCTGTGAAAGAAGTCCATTAATTTCTGTTGCTGTTTTTTTTTGTTTTTAATTAACTTTGGTGAATGTAATCTTGGATGTTGTATAAGCTTAAATTCAAACAAACAGAAAAAAACAGACATGAACCTGAGAGATGGGAGAGACACTTTAATTTTCCTCGTGGTTGCCTATCTCCCAAGTTATGTAGTTAGGCATTATGCAGAGTTATGTTTTAGGAGCTTTTACATCCATTCACAGTTTCAGGAAGATCATAGGGTTTGTTAAACTTGTGTACAGATCTTTTCTTTTGATATAATGTCTCGATATGAAACCAAAAGCTGAAGTTATTCGTTTGACTAAGTTTGTTCAAATTTATGGTGCTGTGATACTTTAATATACTTTAAAAAATGTGTTCTGTGAAATTAAAAAAAAAAAAATAGTAGGCTCATGGCTTATTAAAATATTTGGTTTAAAAATGCATTTTGCTTCTTAAGGGCATTCCATTTTTAAAATAGACGTATTGAATTAGCTGGCCATTAATCTAACTCGGATTCCTTAAATGTATCACATTCCATGTGTTATGTATCACATAACAGCTTTACATGTTAAAAGTCTTTGAAGGCATAAATGTGCGGAATGAAATAATTTCTACCTCGAAGTAGTGTAAATAGAACTGTGAGTTAAATGATCTCTTATATTTCATTTTGTTTCAGTATAACTTATGAACAGCAATGGAATTATTTTTAAAAAGTAATGTAGACAGCTTCTCTTGAATATTACATGCTACTACACTCTCCTGTAGAAAATAGCTGCAGGCAACAAACCACTTGAAAGTGTGCATGCTCTTGCTGGTGGGAGCAACTACATTAGACTTAGTGAAATCATGAAATAATGTTAGCACATCAGAGCGTTATGAACTTTTTTTAATTAGATTGCTCTTTGTCACTTATGGTTCAAATTTAGATTTGAGAGTCCTCATTTGTCATTTTCATTTGTGGTGTTACTGTCTCGTTTGCTGCAGGCAAATATTATAGGAGAGATTAGGTTTTCTGGAGGTTGTGTGCCAGCATAAACAGGTTGTGTCTTTTACAGAAACCTTAAACACTTTGCTTATTTTCACCAAATGAATCTCCAAAAGTAAGCAAATGTTTCTGGTGGTTATTTATGCTTCTTGGTTGTGTTTCTGGAATGCTGTGTTTTGTCAAATGAGGTTTTGAATTCAGTGTGATCTCTGCCTACAGTGTGACCATTTCTTCTCTGATTAATTTGAAAACTTAGAATGTTGTAGGTGTGAATTTCTAAAATTGTACTGTTGGGTTTTGGTGGTGAGTTTGGGGTGCTTTGTTGGTTTTTGTTTTGTGGGGGTTTATTTGTGTGTGTGTGTGGCAATTTAAGAAAACATACTAGAAGAGAAACGTGTTGTAGATTATGTGTATCTCTGTCAGCTAGATGCTGGAATTTCCAAGAGCTTCATTTGCTTCAGTAATTGTCTTGTAATGGAGGGAAGTGATTGATAGCAGCCATCAACATATCAGTTTAATATCCTTAAATAAGCTCTGCTCACTTTCTCAGTATCACTTAAAACATACGCATTCAGAAGACTTCAGCTTCCTTTTATGAGGATCATTTACAAATAAGAGAGAATGAAGTGATAACTTAGTCATTGGGAAACTGGAGTGAGCAGGGAATTAGAGTTTTAGGTTGGAAAATAGGAAGCAAGAGCTCTTTTCCACATGCCACATTCTAGAAACTTCAGTGGTGGTGTTTAGGCTCATTGCATTGGTTTAGATTAAGGGCCATCACACATTTCAGATCACCTCCACTTTTAAAGCGTAAGTAAAAGTGGGAATTCTTCATGGTCCCATAGGTCTTCTGTCACCACCCTGACAGTCCTGTGGTTTGGTCTGCTCTGCTCCTCTTCCTGCCTTCTCACCCTTGGGTCCTGTTGGCTATGGACAGACATGGAACTAAACGGGGTGCAGGCAGATGAAATGTCCTCTTTAAGATAGGAGAGTCCCTTTGCCAGGAAGGAGTTTCTAGTGTGCTGAGTTACTCGCTACAGTCTGTTGGGTTTGGGTTCCTTCTGAAGGAAGATGTGAATCTGCCCATTCGGCGGAGGTTCAACATGGCCTGGGGTCGCTCGGTTGTACCGGCCACCCCTGCACCCCAGAGGGCGCTGGGGAGGTGGCGGAGGGTCTTCCTGGGAAGGATGGCTTTGGAGGTCCCTCAGAGGAGGGAGACCTGGAGTTTTGTTTTGGTAAAGGAAATTTGGAAGGGAGAACCTTTGGGTAATCTTTGCAGTATTACATCAGCACAACTGAAGGTCTAGCATTTGTGTTTTTCTGAAAGACTGGTTTCTGGAGTAAACCAATTAAGCTCTTCCACTGTTCTGAGAACAGCTTCCATGTTGGCAGATTAGTCCAGTGACGTCAGTTGGCTAAAAATATTGGGGGGGGGGGAGAGAAATTACTTTTAAAAAGTTGTGTGTCTTTGTGGATTAAGTAAGGGTAAGCCTTGAAATCTGATGTGACTTTTAACCAAGGTCAGTTATTTACCTATGAGTGATACATTGAAAACTTCAGTTGGGAGTAAGAGATTAAAAATGTACTTTTAATCACATGTTGTTTTAATTAGAATTTAAGTTTTCTCATGTTGCGATTCCTAAGAGTCTGGTGAAGTTGGATTTGTATTTTTTATTTTAAAGTAAATGCAAAGTAAGCTTCTGTAGATCCCCATAGGCAAATATAGGGCTAATGCTGACTTGTTCAAGTTGGAAAGCTTCAGGGGCTGTTGTCTGACTGGCTTTTGTCTTGAGGAACGTGTTTCAGAGTTCAGGTATCAACACCAAACCCATGTTTTCTTAATCCTCTCAGTTTGATGGCTGGGATCACTAAGACTAGGTCAGAGTCCTAAATTTGATGGGTTATGTCATTGCAATGTTTCACTGTATACTATATCCATTTTAGAATTTCTGTGTCTCCAACTATTGCACTATTAAGAAAATCTTGGAACTGTGAGATACTGGGTAGAGAAGAAAGGAGACCAAGACAGGTCTTTCATCTCACAAACATTTTCCCCTCAACCAGTCAGATCTGAGCAGAGATCTGGCACCCAATTTTTAGAGATAAGGATGTGGGGAAATTTGATCACCCAAGGTACTCCCTTGGTTTTCATGTGATGATTAGCTTTTCCTAGCCCTCACTGGCTGTAGAGTTGCATGGAGGACCACAGGCACAATCTGTTTTTAAACTTCTTTATCATCATTTGAGTCAGAAATGGAGGACATATAGAACTGCATTTATATGCAGTTGCTTCTTCTGTTATTGTGACTTCAAAGGGAAATTAAGTTACCTGTCATTGTAACTGCTTTATCCAAGTACAGGCTTTATGTCCAGTTGTGTACTTTCTTGTTGTCTATTCTGTACACTTTTTTTTTTTTGATTGTGTAACTAGCTATAACTTCCCCCTCTGGAGGGCTTATTTTTGTAAAAGAAAAGGATCAGAAAAGTCAGTAGCTGTAAGAAGATTGGTATGTTTGGGGAGGATAGATTGTGATCTGTGATTGATAAATTAATCCCAAGACCCACCCAAAACCAAGAATCTAGAGATGAGAGCATGTGTTGGTGGTTGGTTGGGTTTTGGGTTGGTTTTTTCTTAGGTAGATGAATGTCTTATTTTCTTACGATTCTGAGTCTGATGGCTTATTAGTCCTGCCCTTACACAGCCTTTTATGCATTTTACTTTTCTATGCTTTTATTTCAGTAAAGGTTAGTCATTGAATCAGAGCAAGGGAATGTGTATGGCATTGGAAATTAGTTGAAGAATATTAGTTTTCTACAGCAATTTTTTTTCTTAAAGCATCTGTGTGGCTCTTAGAGAGGAAGGTAGTTTTGCATCTGTTCCCATTGTTCTATGGTCGATAGGGAAAGCCAATGACTTTATTTCAAAAGAGGTCTCCAATGGTGCATAATGCCATGTAATACATATGCCTGCAGTGCTCTAGATTGATAAGAAGTACAGCTGGAGTCCAAATTTCAGGGTGCTCTATTAGCAAAATAATGAAAAAAATACACTGACATTTCAGAAAACATAAAACGTTTCCGAAACTATTGGCCACTTAAAAAAGAAACAACAAACCTTAGGAATGCATGTTTTGTTTAGTTGGGATTGCATTCCAAAATTGGCTTTGAGTTGGTGCCAAGGTTTGGTGAAATGCTGCTCAACTTCTGGCTGTTGAATGAGCTGAGGGTGATCTCCAGGACAAGTAGCCTTACCTGCAGGCTTCCCTGGAATTTCTCCAGTCCTACCCCGCTCCCAGGAGTGGCAGGTGTCACTTAATGTATACACTTGTCAACTTGATGCTTCCTGGGAAGATGTGGTGATGTAACACATGTAGTCACATAGCAAAGAGGACTTAATGCACTCGTGTTTCTGTTGTTTAATACATGAAAGAGATGAATATTTTTGATTTGGAGGTAATGTTGCTGTTCTTGGTTATGGATGAATTGCACTTTTTAAAAACTTAATGTAGTATTTCAACTTAAGTTTTGTGAAATAATATCGTCCCTGCAGCGTCTCATCTGGGGGGAAAAAAAAAGATTGACTTTTACTTTGTTTGCAAAGAAAATTAAGCTGTTCAAGGTAAAGCTTTTCTGTCATTCATGCAATTACCTGTTATTCCTTTAGGTAAAAGTCCTGGTTCATCTCTTAAGAAGGATAAACTCTGAAAATTTGGACCATATCAAATCTTAATAAGCAGTTAATATGCAAGTAATGTAACTGGTTGGCTTTATTTGTCAGTGTAATCTTCCAGCAGCAAGTGTTTAGTATGAGTTAGAGAAAAGTTCGTGTGGAGTAGGGGTGGGAATATTGAAGGTCTGTATTTTTTTATATGTTACTTACTGTCTTACTATGGGTAAGATACCATATTGAATATACAGATAACTGAAGTTTCTAAAAAAATATAAGCTGTAAATATCAGGAACACAGTTTTGTAATTAGTGTAGCATGCATCTGAAGTATCTAATTTTTAATCTGAAGGTGATTTTATATGACATCAGTCCTGGAATAGGATATATCTTATGAATTTAGTGGGCAACTAATTTAATTTGGGTAGTAAGACGGTGCATCCCGACCATTTTCATTTCACTTCAGATCTTCTTACAGACAGGGAACTGATTAATTAAGATATTTTTTCCAAGTGAGAAAACAGGGGAAACTTGATAAAGGCTTTTTTCTTTTAAAAACAAGAATGACCACTGGCAGCAGTCTCCATATGACGGAGTTAAGTTTGTGGAAGACAATTGGAAATAGAATTGATATGGACTATTGCATCTTGATTTAGGGTAAAGAATACAACTTAGATATAGTTGAAGAGGAAAGACTGTGAGATTCATAATATAAGATTAATAACATAAGTATTTTTTAAATCTTTGGGGTTTTGTACTGTTTTGGGATTGGAACTATATTCTTGCAGGAACGTTGCGGTTTGTGTGCTGCCATATACTGTTTTACTTTTATCGTTGCTCTATGTACCTGTTTGAAAACTATATCCAAAATACTTTCTTTTAGCTCCAAATAAAATACAGCTTTGCATTGTGGATGAGCAGATGCTTCCTAGGAGTAATGCTGCAATGAAAAAATTATTTGTGTTCTAGGTCAGAACTGGACAGGAGGCAAATGCCATCTAAAGGTCTAGTCCAACCTCCTGCTTAAAGCTTGTCCAGTTAGACTAGGATGCTCAGAAATTTGTCCAGTCAAGTTTAGAATTTCTCAGAGGATGGAGTTTCCACAGTGTCTCTGGAGATTATGCTATTACCTATTGGACCTATTCTTACTGGAAGATCTATTTTTATTTCATGTCTTAAAATCATCTTAAATTCCTATGACCATTCAAGCCCTACCACCCCCTGGTATATGTTTGGAATGTATTCCTTGATGATAGAGGCTTGGGAAGCTAACAATCTGGTTTAAAGCTCATTGTGGTTTTTATTGGGAATTATTGAAAAAAGAGAGAGGGGGGGGATAAATGACTACAGAATGACTGTTATGGTGCCTACTTTCCTGTTCTTTCTAGTCACATTTGCTATCTTTATTCTTCTCCTGCTGTCCATACTCAAGCTTCACTACTGTGTCTATGACAAGGTCTTACAAATAAAACTTCCTTTCTGAAGCATTTACCTGTTCATTTTAGTGTCATTTTTATACCAGATCAAAACGATCCTTCTTGCAGTTTTCATATTCAAGCAGTGATATTTTTATTCCTTCTCATAAGTATTATTTCTAGAAATCTACGGTTGATTTGAAACTATGGTAACCAGAAGGAAAGCTGCACAAGTATCTCTCTTGCATCTGTGGTATAGGTCTGTCTTTACTTGCCTAATAAACAACTGGCCAGAAAAAGGTGAAACTGGCTTTTTGCATATTGATTTACCAAACGTAGAAATGGTTTGTTATGTCAAATACTTCAATGATAATGGAAAAAACGTTTGGGTTTTTTTTGGGGGGGATGTGCTTCTGGATTATGTTTTTGTCTTGTTTAAGCTGCTTTTTTTATTAGGTGGGCTTCCATTTGACTTAGTTAAGCTGTATTTTCAAGACTGATACATTTCTATTGGTATTTCTTTAATTTTTAAAATGTTTATGAATTAAAAAGTGTTGCTGAGGTGGCAATGTGTGTATGCTATATTGCTACTCTACTGTAAAGCAGAACAGACTTTGTAAACCAGAAGACCTGTGGCTTGACAGTATAAAAATAATCAGAAAAATCAGCCTTTAGGCATTTTATTTCTCGTGCTGCATTGCACTGCTCAATTTTATTCAGCAATGCAGTGGTTTTATGAAAGTTAATAAAGTTGTGTATCTAGAAGAGAGCGTATTTGTGCCTCAGCAATTGCTGCTGAGCAAAAATTTTTGAAGGTGGCAAGACACAGTTGAATTATGTCGGTATGATAGAAAAACGTTGAAAAAAATTTTTAGAAACTTTCAGTTCAATAACTCCGGATAGAAGAAAATACAGTAAGTCATCCTCTTCATATACAGTAAATCAAGTATTAGGATTCTTCATATTCACCCCCAATGCACTGACAATCTCAGTAAAATGGAATTCCACGTTTCTTTCCTTTTTGTGCCAAGGGGTTATAACCTATGTGAAACATACCTTGCATTCAAAACTGGTTAGGGAAGTTTTGTTTACAGAGAGGATTTATGCATTCTTGCGTAATCCTACAAACGGGCTTAGTCTTCCCCTATCTCCAGTGAAGAGACACATGGAAAAATTCTGACAGTTCTTTTGGATGCCAAGAGTCCACATTCATGGTAGCTTGGGGATTTAAAAAACTTACTGAAGTTTTTCACTTCCTTTACTGTTAAATAGTCCTTAGTGTATATAAGGAATTAAGCATCCTAGAAGATGAAATAGGATTCCTAGGATGAAGGAAAGTATATCAAGGAAGGTGGGAAAGATGGGGTAGCATAAGAATATGTTTATGCTTACTAGAACCATTTTGAAAGTATCTTTTGTGTGGAGTATGTTGGTATTGAGTTATTGGCTACATAAGTATAAACAACTGCTTTTATGTAAAATCTTCATCTTGGAATACGTTGTCCTGTCAGATGTGGAAAGTGCAAATGCTTGTCTAAATGTTTATAAAGTTAAGAATTGAAAAATTAATCATTAGTAACGACGCCAGTTCACTGGCTAGCTGCCACTAGTAGGATAGTCCTGTGGCTGTGTCCTCGCCACATGCTTCTGTTGTTTGCTTCTTGCCTGGTGTTTTCTGCCCATTTGAACCCCACCAGTGAACTGGTTTAAGGATCTAAACTGTGAAGAGTGATTTTCTGTGGGTTAAATCTGTGTGGAGTCCAATGGGTGCAGTTCCTGCACCTGTCCTAGAAAAAGCTACAGGAGCTTTTGGCCAGTGAGACACTAGAATTGAGGGGAGCTGCCCCTTGCAGTAGCTGAAGTGTGAAACTGGTTGCCTGGTCAGTAGTGGCAGAGTTGTCCCTTACTGTAGGACCAGGAAAATAAAATTTTATTCCTGCTGTTGTCTGCTACTTCTCTACCTGATCTTATTCTGAAAGACTATTTGGGCCATATGCCAGCTCCAAAAGTGGTGCTCTAATCTTTGTAGTGATCTCTGGGTGGTTGTTTTTGTTTGTTTTTAAACTTTTCTGAAATGTTACATACTTTGTCATAGATCAGTTAAAGCTCTACAAAGAAATTCAGGACTGCTGTTGATTTGCATCAATTTGTGCAGACAGGAAGATGATGTACATCTTTCCTTGGTTTCAGTCTCTGTGGTGGTTAGAAGTTGTGCAGGTGTTACTTGGAATGAGACGGAAGGGTTAAGAGATTTAGGAATGGGTATAGAAGAGTTTCCACCCCTGAAGATTTTCTTCCAGCCTTAGCATGGTTAATCAGATGCTGCTGTTAAAACCGTGCTAGACCTCCTCCTTCAGTTCTTCAGTTGGATGCTTACCAGCCCGTTGTGGTTAGATCTTATTATGAGCCTTTGCACTCTTGAGTTTTCCGTGGTTTATGGAAGCTGCAGTGCCAGCTCTCTATGTGAGGTCTGTCTTCGGCCTTTGTATGGACTCTGCACCATCCTGTGCAATGATCTTAAGTCCTATCTCATCTCCTTCTTAGCTTCTGAGTTTTTTGGGGCATGCTGAGGCTACAGGTCTCGTCTTTGAGAGTACCTGATAATTAAACCAGACTTACCCTTTTTGAATCTCATAAAATATTAATTTTTGTCCTTAAGAGCTACTGAGAAATAGACCAAATAGTGCCTGAAGATGTTGCCTGCCTCTCTATCTCACTTTAAGCTCAGTTCAGAGCATTTTTGTTTTCTTTTGCCCTTGGAAGTGTTTTCCAAGAGCAATGTAGAATCCTCTAATTTTTTAATGTTGTTTTTTTTTTTTTTTTTAACTAACTAAGAAGATGCCAGCTTTCTTCTTTAGGTGTTCGGGGTGAGTTTTACTGTTGATTGATCAGAAACTATTGCATACTGATTAATGGTTTAATTCTTTACTGGTTTAGAATTCAGATCTGGGGAAACTGGTGTGCTCTAGGCAGAAGCTATGATTTGTTGAAAATAAGCTTCTATGTGAATAATCAAACTGACAGCTACACTGTAGGCTGTGATTTTTGCTTTGTGAAGTTGTAGCCTGGTCAGAAGTGCTAGACAACAGGAAAGCCACATGTACAAAATTTTTGGAGTTCTGTAGATTATTTTGGGTTGTACAGAGGATTATAGAGATTTGGGTTGTTGCATATCCATTGATACCAGCCATGTTGGAACAGGAGTTACTTTAATTTGTAGAAGGCAGAGAGCGTGTCTGGTGGGCACTGGTTCTCCCTGCTTCCACGGGTGCTCCTTAGGAAGCTGTTGTGAATATTGCTGTGAGTGCCTGAGTGCTCTCAGTTTCTCCTTACCGCTGTTGAAATGTTTCTGTGGGACTTCCCTGCTTGGAGGCATGCCAAAATGAGTGTGTGGGAAGACTTAATACTTGCTACTTACATAGCATTTTGTATGTTCAAAGTCTTTTGCAAATATTAACTAATCTGTATTTAACATTTGAGACCAATTTCTGTCAGTATAAATCAGTAACAGCCAGTTATGACCCTTACTTTTTTTGATGTTAGAAGAATGAAATGCTGTAACTAGTGTAGTTAAGAACAATCTTTATCATCTTATTAACATACCATTTTTGTCACTCTACTCTTCTGGCTTAGTGTGGCGTAGAAAAAAGTTATGAATAGAGCATAGTACTACTCTTCAGGAGGTCCGTGCCGTGTAGGATGCTGACTGCTTGAAAGAATAGCATTTCACTCATTTCTTGCATGATATTTCAAGGTTTTCTGTGCTAGTTTTTGTTTCTGCTTTTTCCAGTCTGGGGAGCCGTAGCGTATTCATACCAAGTAATGCTGTGAGAATAATGTTCATTCTGAGCTCGCTTAAGAGCTATCTGCCATTCAGCTAAGAAAATAATCTTAAGTTAAAAAATTATTTTCATTACTTACTGTATATCTGTACTAAAATGTTATTGAGGTTTTTCCTATCTGTGTTCTGGCAGTATAAATGGTAATTTTTAGTTAACTGATATTTATTAAATGTAACTGGTATGACAAATTCATTAAGCAGTTAGTGTTCTGGTTACAGTAAGGTTCTCACAACACCAAACCCAAAGTAGCTATGCACGTTTTTACAAGGATCCCATATTCTACTTTGAAAATTACTATTACGTTGGGTTTTGTTTATGCTGTTGATCAACTGTAAATGAGGCGTTGTATGGAAGTGTTCTGCTGCAGCAGTGTCTGAAAAATCAGCATATGGATTTAAAACAGATTTATAATTCATAAAAATCCCCCTTTTGAGTGGCAGCTTTTACAGAAAGTTAAGTAGCTGTATGCTTTAGCTTGTTTTTTTTCTACTGCTTGTTTTTCTTATGAAGAGATTGTAAAATACTCTTTTCTTCAGGTACTTTACGTCTGTAATATGCATGAGTTTATAAATGTTTGTCTTGTGCAAATTGGATTGGATATGTTTTCATGTTAGGGATGCTTTTAAAGAGAGGCTTCAACAGTTCTGATTTGAGCTTCAAGATTTTGTCATTCCAACATTTCCTAAGGGAGTTAAACGTAAAAATTTGCAAGAACAAGTCTATATAGTAAATTGCACGCAGGAAACAGAATGGGCTAATGGGAAGAAGTATTGACATCAGGGCCATCTTAGTACAGGTGGGATACTGTGCTAAAACCAGTTCTCGTCTTCCACACCAGGACTGGCTGGGCTACTTTGTGATGTCCTGTTGCATTGTGGAGACACTGACACAACATTAAAGAAAGCGAAGTAGAAGTAGTGGATAGGGCGTATTGGTCTTCAACTTTTAGCAGAGTTGAAAGAGGAAAAAGAAAAATCAGTCTGACAGGAATATATGGTTTGCAGAATTTTGAGAACAAAATTTTATTAGTCTGTAAGCAGGTTTTTAACATGTTAAAAGCCGATTGTAAATTTCAGGGAGAAAAAGCCTACAGAAAAAAGCCTGATATTTACTTCCCCTTATATTTTGTCTTTGACCAGTTCACCAATGTTGAAGTGGTTGTTATGTACTAATTTGTTCTTGGGTTTTAGTTAATGAATTTTTTTGCTTGTTGTAAAATTCAGTAGCTTTAAAAATTTAATGGCTCTCTGACTTCTAACCTTCACTAAGTGTCTAAAATGGAGCGAACTTTTTTAAGAAAAGTAGTGTACAAAAATTATTCCATATGCATGCCTAGTACTGTTCTAAGAATTCTTCTGATCCTCGTTAAAAATGAATAAAACTGTTTCTATTTGATTAGCATCTGACAAAATATTAGTCAAAACAACTTGGGTATGAACACAGCAAAAAAAAATATTTTTGTTTGTTTTCTGGAAATAGCGTGATTTTTAGAAGCTGCACAGATCAATGAAGAAAATCATTAGAAATAGAACTAGTTTTCATTACATCCTCTTACAGTATTAAAGTACTCGGTGGAGAGTGCTGTCTGTGATTGAATAAAGCTAGTCCTGGCTTTATATAGAGTAATGGCAGATGCTAATCGTGTCTGATATGCTGAAGAATCATTGTAATAGTAATGGATTATAGAACCTAAATGAGACCACTCTTGGCTGTACTTGTTAAAATGAGCTAGTTGTTCTTTGTTCAGCGGGGATGTAATGTGTTTTTCTCTTTCTGTCACATCACTGCTGCTTTCATTGCCATTTTATATAGGGTTTAGGCAAAGTTGATGAACTCTTGGCTTGATTCAGACACCACAAAACAGAGTTATGAATTTCTTATTATTGGAAAAGCAGCATGTTGGGGTCAGACTTCTATGTTTCATAGCTGGCTAGGTAACACTTGGTACTGGTGTTTGGGTGCTCTAGTAAGTGTGCATCATAGTACTATAGGCAGAGAGGATAAGCTAGATTTGGAGCAGTGTATGGCAGCTTCTAAAGCAGTTGTAGCCTACCAAAACAGTATGGACATCCCTTTTTTTCCTTTGACATAATTTGTCAGTCAATCAATTCTGCTGTAGTGTCTCACTGATTTTGAAAAGAGCTATTTTCTTGCACCAGCCACAGGACTCTTTTGTCGAGCCAGCTCAACTCACTAAATTCTTGGTAAGCTAATTCATTCAAAAATAAATTAATAGATTGTTGCTCAACAAAGGGTCTGACAAGTGCCCTTGACTGTGATATACAGCCAGAAGTAAATGCAGGGAGAAGGGGGCAGCGGGACTGATTCTTTCACCAGTAGCAACCTGTCTATTTTATTGTATTATCAAACTACTAGGGTTAGTTATTTATGTTTGTAGTTTCATTCATTATTTAGCAAAAAAGAGGGTAGATGTAGTCAATGCAGTCTGTTCAAATTGGTATAAAAAATACTTTCAGTTGATAATTGAAAAGAATACTGGAAAAAAATTTGAAATTACTAGTACTTGTCCACATAGTTGTCATCAAACAACTTCCTTTTCTAAAGGTGAATGACAATTTCTGAAGGCGTATAAAAGGCAAAGATTGTGAAATAGGGAGGTAAGTGCAACTACTGGAAGTGCTTAAGTTTTGAAATGGATTTTTATAATTATGGGTAAAATTTTATATTGTAAGTGCAATAATAACAGTGTAGAACCTTTAACTTCTGGAGAGCATGATGGTTTTAAATATATACTGAATTTTTAGGACTTGGCTGTATCTTCACAAAAGACTTGTACCCTTCAACTCAACATGTCATCGTGTTGCAGGTTGTACATTGTGTTTTGTGTATCACAATATAGTAGAACATAGTCTAGTGTGTTATAAATCTGGGGTATTTGTGTTCTCAGGCTGCTAAAATTTTAACCTATTGTTACTTCAATTTAAATGGCTCTCCAAAACCACTAATCTGGGAATAGATTATATGCCAAATAAAATGGAGGAAGGTTATGCAGTTTATGCAGGGAACGTGTAGACGACTGAATTAAGCAGGTGGATGTATAAGTTGCATATTTCTGTAACAGTACTGCTATTTGGGGCATAATACAAAAACTTAAGTATGGCAATGGTCACATTCAGAAGTGATATAGCAAATCAGAACAATTAATATAGTCTTATGATACACAATAAAAATTTATCGCCCTGCACAAAAGGTTACCTGAGAAAAATAGAATTCATCAGAATTGTTACCAGATCCTCAAATCTTGAGAAAGCAATAAATTGTTTAGTGTGAGACAAATATAAACTGCCAAAAAATAGAATTTTCAAAAATGGTAAGAAAATGCTTGTTTAGAAAAATTTTTCATGTTATACTATAGTGATTAATCAGCATTGAAGGAAATGCACACCCCCCACCCTGATATTCATTCTTTTAAATAAAGTACTAAATTCAACCTGTGTTTGATAAAGTAAGGCCTTTCATTGTCTGTAATACTGGTTTTAGTGTTGCTTCAGTTAGTTAATGTTTTTAGAATTTACAAAACAATCATCTTTTGGTGCCCATCCTTTGTGGGAAAGGCCTGGCAGCACTCCTAAGTTGTCAATGAATAATAATTAAAAAATGCTGCAGCTACATGTTAGGAAGGCACTAACTTACTCTGCCCGTTTGTAAAATCAACCTGTCATTCTCAAACAGGTTTGATTATGATACCATATCTTCTGTTCAGGACACATCTGGCATCCTGTATTAGTGCACAACTATCAGAAATGTAGTTGTGTGCCTCAGTCAAGTGACAATTTTCGTGCCTGGGTGATCTGGGGCTACTTTGTCCAAGTCCTGACAGTTGTGGTGGTGCTGACAGAGGACTCTCACGGTGTATTTTCTCTCCTTGTGGCACAGAAGGCAGATGTTTATGCAGAAACCTGGAAGATGGTGTTATTTTAAGTATCACACTGCAGTTCTTGACTGTCCTGTAAATTAGATTTTCCCGGGCTTAGACTCTTCCTCTGGTGACTTAGTTTTGGAATAAGACATTTATTCTGAAAATACCATAGTTAGCATTGTTCCTTGTGGACTGTGTATGACAGTATCGGTGAGTATCCCTCTTGGTGTGCGGTATCTACCTGTTTACAGGGTACTAAATGAAATTCATAATTTATATTATTAGTAATGTTTCTAATAACTGTGGATTATTACTAGAATACCAAACTTCTCTTCATTGAGAGCCTAATGAAATACACAAGATATTGCAGAAAAGTCAGTGCTACTAATTTTGTACAGTAAAGACTAAATTATATGATAGGTAAATAATACTGTCCATTTCATAATGGCCGATTAATAAATTTTCTTATTCTAATTTGGTAACAGTTACCTTCCTAAAGTAATTATTTTTCCATGGATTTTTATTTATTTCCTCCTCCCTTGTTCCTGCCCCCACATATTTAGATTTATGTGTAGCATCTGTCTTTCACCTCTGTTAACTCCCCCGTCTTTTGGAGTTCTCGGAGAGACATGGTAGTGCTGCCCGTTAATCGCATTAACAAAAAGACAACCTTGCATTGATGTTAACGAGTTCTTTTTGCCAGGTAAATGGTCTTCAGTGTAGCGAGGAGGAACAGGGGAGTTGTCAATAAGGGAGATGAAGGCTAATGGCCCAGCATTCACTAATACCACCGACAAGGTGCAGGAACCTCCAGCAGCATCTTTTTTAAAAAAAAAAACAACACCACAGAAACCTGCTAAGCTGGAGAACACCTAGGGAACACCCTGCTTTTTAGGGACCCATTCATATCTTGAAGTAGACTTGATCACTTGGTAAAGGGAGGAACAGAATGTTTTCCCTGTGTTTTGTGTCACTCGCTGTTTGGTTGGATGTGCTGTTTGTTGCTCGGTTTGGGTTAGAGGAGCCTTGGAGCTCCTGTACTCGGGCAAAGGTAGCAGAGGGATTTGAAGAGAATGTATCAGTGATGTTGCTATTGGGTTTATGTGTGTTTAGTGAGGGAAGCTTAAAAGTGGGATGTGCTGTAATGTTTATGTTGTTTATTTTGAGTAGCCAAAACCACTTTGGTAGGTGACTGTAGTGGATGATCATCCGGTTCCTTATGCTTTGGCCAACTGTATTTAAATATTTGCATTTTTGTGTACAATATACCTAGCTTAAAGGTCTATTTTATAACTTGTATCCCTCGAAGAAAATCCTCTTAATTTCTTGTTGGTGGCATTTGTCCTGGCATTTCTATGGAAACTACACTAGTGCCCAGTCATGCCTGTAAGGGGGAAATAGTATGTATCTGTGTTACTAATGTTTGGGGTTTTTTTTCACATGATTAAAACATGACATTCAAGTAGGTAGTCTCTAGAAAAATGCTTTGGATTCCACAGCATTCTTAGCAACTTGGCAGCTTAAATTGTAAAAAAAATAATTTGTCTTGTTTTTACACCATTGGTTGAGAACATCATGGCTTTTTCAGGGAACAATACAAAGTTTGCCTTATCCTAAGGGTAACTCTTAGGTTAATAGTGTGTTTCAAAGGAATAAGTTGGGTATAGCTAAAAAGCTGTCTTTTAAAAATAATGGTTATGTATTTGCAAATATTTGGTGGGCAACATTTTTTAATGTATATACATTCTGCAAATGCATTTCACTGGGCATTATTTTGCTTGAGCTGTAGAACCATGACAGAGCATTTCTTACTAACCATTGATAAACCAGCTGATGAATTACTACCTAGATCTCTACTTTGACTGCCCGCGTTCCATGTCATTGTAGGATTTTTAGTTCATTAGAAAAGAATTGTGGAAGCCTTCCAGAAGTTCCAAGCAATTGTCACAGGTTAAAGTGAGATTTAAAAAATGCTGTAAAAACGTGTAGCTCGTTCTTTCCTTCTGATCAGTAAGGGATCGTACAGGATGGAGGGAGCCTCTGCTACAGGAACGGACAGATTGATTGTTAGAGTGCTGGCTGGATGGGGGGACTCAGGAAAGTTCTGAGAACTCCGCATCATCTCTTACGATGGATTGTTCTTTTTCTTTCTCCCCACATGAGAAAGTACAGGCAGCACTAGAGCAGAAACAGTGTTTGCAATAAAATGGCTGGGAAGATGAATACTTTTTATTCCAGCTCTGCGGTTTTCTTTAGGCTTTGGGTGTTCATTATTCTTTCTGGTTTCAAGCTGTTTTATTGGAAAACAGGTAACCCGTATCCAGTGTTGGAAAACTTTCTCACGTATAAAAGTTGGTGAAACATTTGGTTGAAACGACTGCAAATTAATATATTAAATTGATGTGTTTTCAATCTTAAAATACTGCTCTTCATGAGTGATTTTATGTCTGTATTAAAAATACTCAAGTACGAATATTGCCTCTGAAAGAGGGTAGCTTTGCTAATTGGCTGAACAAATGTTTTTAATAGAAAGTTCTATTTACTCACGACAAAATGCGTGTGCATCCTTCTTTCACGTGATCGAGGGGACGTGAGTACTGCAGTATTGCTGGCTTGATTTGTTGACTTTTAACTGCTAAGTTTAACACAAGTCATGCAGTCTTATCCCCCCCCCTCCAGCAGTGTGGGGTGGCTGTTACCTGCCTGTGCATAGCTAGATACGTGTTATTGATGCTGCTTTAATCAACCATAAGCAGTTTCTAGAAAACATCTTGAAGACACATTGTTTCCTTGGGGATTTATTGCATTTGCAACATCACACCTCTGCTCCTGCTGCTCACAGAATATGATTATGAGCCATTAGTACTGAATATTTTACCCTGGTCACTACATAGTGTTTTCCTTCTCATTTATGATTTCTATCCTGCTCATTATTAAGGATCTTTCTTTAGTGTGTTTAATTTTTGTTGACTTCTTTTAATGTGTTGTGGGTTTCGTCCTGTACTCATCATTCTATTATAAGTTCTGTCTAATTGTTAGCCTTTCTGACAGAAATGTTGGTAGATTTTTACAAAATAAATTTTCCTGCAAAATGATTTTTCTTCATCTTCCTAGGGAAGGTAAAAGTTCCTTTCTCTCTTTTAGTGATCAGTCAGTCTCTTGATAGGTGCTTTGTATTGTGTCTCCTCTCTTTACTCTTGCGTGCTTCAAAAACCTGAAAAATCACATCCAGAATTTTTGGGTTTTGCATTCATGTTGCCTAGATGAGAACTGTTAACAAGTACTGTGTCATGTTGCACGTTAGAGCTTGTCTGATACCTAAGAAAATCAAATGGTTTTTCAACCCCAATTGTTTAAATCTTTTTTTATTTGCTTGTTTTTGTTTGTTACTTACAGGTTACACTCATGTTGTCATACTTTGATTGCATTCTGCTGCTGTGCTGGAGGTGGAGATGTTTTAAACCATTGCTGCTTATATAAAAGGAGACTGTAGTAATAAATATAGTAATAAATAATATTTATTTAGTCTGTTACTTTAATGTAAATTTTGGGAATAGTAAATATCAAAGCTTAAATTTGTTCTCTTCATTTCAGGATAGGGAATCATAGTGCATGAGCCTTGATGTGTTAATTGGTGAGAGATTTGGTTTAATCAGGCAGCCGGGGCTCTCCTTTTCTTCTCTCCCTTGACAAATAGTAGCTTCCATTTTGAACAAGAATATTATTTTGGCATTATTTTAAGGCATTATTTTATGCTAGTGCTTGTGGGTTGTAAATACTGCAATCCAGCAAAAACTGGACATTTCTTGAGCTGAAAATTGCTGTTTGTGTTGCTCCAAGGAGTCACCTCATATGTAAAGTGAATTGCTTGATGGTACTTCACTTGGGGTTAACTTGGGGTTACTGGAGGAAGTGAAAATATTTTTTGTTATCTGCTTCTCTAAATAATGCTGGAAAACTGTATTTTTCTCTGCAAAATGATCTTTTCCCTTCTACTTAAAGGTAAGGAAATGTTGCTCGGGGAAGTCAGATGAAGATATGTTGGTATCATTAACGTTCTCAATTTATACTGTACAGATTTTTACCTATCAGAGTCAAAAACCTTTGGTTTTCTTCCTAATGTGTTCTTCTGGGGATTTCAAGGGGACTAACTGTGATTTCAGTTCTAAAATGTGTGCACTCCATTGGGCTGTAACACAGAATTAAATATAGAAAAACTGTAATGTACAGAATGAGTAAACCTTCGTTGCTGTAGAATGTTACTTGTAGTCTGTAATCATCATACAGTTAATAACATCATTATTTGGTGTGATGGAGCACAATATACAATTATTTTGCTAGGGAAGAAGAGATCTGACAGCTTTCTGTTAGGCCTAAACTAGTAAGGTGTCATTTGTGGATTGGACTTTTTGTTGCCAGCATAAAATACCAGAATTATTTCCCTATTTCCTAGGTGGTTTATGCATTTATTTGTCAGAAAGCTGTGTGAAAAACAGTTTTGATGGAGTGCTTTTTCTGTATCAGTACTGTGAAGGTAAAAAGGATTATTTTAGAGTTTGTTACTGGTAGTATGTGTTTACTCTGTGTAAATTTAGTGCTAAGACTTGATATATAATGTTTTAACATTTAATATGCTTTCTTATTTTTATGGAACACATGGAACTTAATTGGAGCTAATTCCCTGGGAGACCTGTGCGGAGTTCTGTAAATTGAGTGGTATCTCTGGTTCCTTCTCAGATGGTGTTTTTATTTTGCTGTTGAAACAGCTGTGACACTGCCATTCTTCTGCTTTAGTCCTTCAAGTGTTCTATGTTCTTAGACCTTCTCTTGCCATGCAAGTTAAGTGCACAAGTAGCCATTTACTGGGTGTTCTGTGGTCCAACATCAGTCTTCTCTGACCTTTTTTAAAGGTTCTGTCTTGCTGTCTGGGTCCTTCTCTGCTGTTCTTACCTTTGTTCCTTCCCTGCAGCTAATACTTGCAGAGGAGTGGTGGGCTAGCAAGAGTATATGGCTGTGACCAGCAGCAAGAAGTCCTTACATTCCTGGGTTGTTTTTCTTCTGCCTTGTTTTCTTAGTGGACTATGTATTATACCAGATTCTGTGGTTCTAGAGTAGTTTTTATGCTTAGCATATAAAGTCTTAAGTTAATTCACATAGTAATAAAATTTATGTTCTGTAATTAATTTTTTTGGCAAGCATCTGTTTTGTTGTAATGAATTGGTAACAGTTCCGAAAATGTCTGTTGACTGTCTAGAGAATTGCAGGAAAGCTGGCATTTTAAAATGTTTCTCATAACTGCAAGAAGTGGGCAGCTTTGTATTAACCCGTCTTTTCTCAGAAAACGTCCCAAAGTTCGAACTAAACTTATATTTAAAGAATCATAAATTAGAAAACCCTGAAATTAAAAATAATGTGCTAAGTATAGAGATAGTAGTTGCTTTTTTTGAAAAAACTCCAACCCACCAAAGAAAAAGCCCACCTTGACATGGTGTTACCTATTACTGCCTTTGTCTCTTCAGCTTGTAACGGCAGCGGCTCTGCTCGTAGGTTCATTTTAGGTTGCTTGCAAGACTAAATTCATAGCATTTAATGATCTAGGATTTTCATACCCTAGGGCAAGATTATAGTAAGTGGAGGTCAAGCTGAACAACCGCCAGACCTAATTTACACTCAGATAAAAATGTTCTTGTCTCACAATTAGATTGAATGTTATTACCTCTTTCCTTAACTTTTGCTGAAATTTGTTTTATATTGTTTCAAGACCAAGGCAGTCTAATGCCAAGAAAGCATCCTCTGAACGGAACAGTAGTCTCACCTTTCAAGTTTATGAAATGGTGCAGAATCAGTTCTACATATTAATGACCCCTAGCATGCTTGTTTTGGGGGGGACAGGAGACATACTCCACACACTATGTTTTCTTTATATATTAACTTTTCTTAATATGAGGCAAACAAGAAAGCAGCAGTTAATGAAGCTGGAACGGGGGGGGGGAGGGGGGGGGGGGGATCTTGGAAAGATGTATCCCTTTTAATTATTTACTTTTGAGTCTTCCAAGGTAGATCTTATAAGTATGTTTCAGTAGATTATTATATTACTTTTTCAGATCAGTTGCTTCATTCATAACGTATGTTTTGCCACCTACGTAATAGATCGTGTCCAAAATAGTGATAGTTTTTCTTACAGGTTAAGGAGGAACTAAACCTTACTCTGAAACATTAAAACTGATGGCCCTTACTTGTAAACAGGCAAACAAAGTTAAAGGAAAAATGGTTATATTTCAGTCAAAGCACTGTGTTTTTGTAACTAAACATTATGTGTAGCTATTTTTTTAGGTGATGTTAACTTCCAGTGTCATGCCTGTATAGGAATTTCATTTAAATTTCAGGAAAATTTTGAGTACGGACCTATTTGAAACAAGCCATTATACTGGTAATCCTGATCAGCAGTACAACAGCAGGAGAATTGTATACTGCTCATTTATTGTAAGAGCAATTGTAAACATTAAGTGGCTTTTTGAGTAAGCAGAACACAAAGTGGGCAGTTTTAGTAATGTAAAAAGATGAATATAACATAGCTTATTGCTGATCCAGTGTCCTTATGAAATCATGGGGACATTAAAATTGTGACTTGAAAAAAATTGCTACTTAGTTCTTAAGTATACTTATGTATTCTAGGTTATTTTTTGTGCAAAGGCATTACAAACACACACAAATTCTCATCCAGTTACTTAATTTTTCGTCTCTTCTCTTTTTCCATAATGTATAGCCAGCACACAATTACTATATGTAATTGATCTTTTTTATGTATTTATTTTTTGAATGGACCTTCGTTTCAGGAGCTGTGAACTTACTGTAAATAATTTTGCAGAATCTTACCAGATGAAAAACTTTTTATTGGCGGTTAGATGTTAGGTTTTGATGTTAGAATCCTGAGTGGCGATCACAAGCTATTGGTAAAAATAACTTACGAGTACAAAATCTGTTAGACATGAGTAAGTGTGGAGTCCGAGTTCAAAAAAGGAGTAATAAATATGTAATTGGTGGGTAACCAGTTAAGTCAATGAAACACTACTCTTGAATGAGGAGCTAGGACAACTGAATAACTTCATATGGGGAATTCAACTAGATTTAACTCTGTATTTCAGAGATGTAAACTTCTGGTTTAGAGAAAGTATATTCACTTTTGTACGAGTAAAATGGAGTAGAGGGATTGAAGCCATCTGAAAGATGTATTGTCTGTTTTAAATAATCCCCTTTCTGTCTACTGTTTTAAATAGTTGGAATTATTATTTACTGAGAAAATGAAAAGAAACTACAGTAGGAGTGAAGAAAGCTCTGTACATTTAGAATGTTGCGTTCTCAAGTGCTGAGTTGCCCACTTCTGATTTGGGTGTGAGGAGAAGGGGGAGATATATTTGGTACAATACAGTGAAGAGAAACCTGTGCTCAGAGTAGGAATGCAGCTAATTATGAAACCACAGCAATTGTTGGGGAAGATGTGGTGACAGATCCACCACTTGCAATCTAGCAATTCTTGTTTTAATAATTAGAGGTAACTTCAAACTGATAAGTCAAATATGATCATCAACTGAAAACCACAAGGAGATGATGCAGTTCAGATAGTAACTTAAAAGCTGAAATGACTAGTGGGCGACGGAAGCATTTTTCCATGTGATTGTTGTAAAACTACAGGTTATGATAGTTGTTCCCGGTGACTTCTGCTGTGGCAGTTGAGTTGTCCATCCCACTTGCGTAAGGAAAGACAGCAAAATGGGATTTGTCAGCTCCTAAGTCCTCTCTACTTGCAGTTCAGAATACTAGCTTTAATTGTTAGTGAAGGTGAGCTGTCATTAATAGATCTGACTGTAAACCAGAGCATATGAAATGTGAAAACATGTTCTCTACTGTTGGTTTCGGGGCTTTTTTTTGGGGGGTGTTGTGTTTGGCTTTTAATTTTTCTTTTGATGGAATGATAATTGATGTAGTTAGGTTCCCCCTGGATAGCAGCCTGTGAAGAGTCCTAGGAAAGAGTTGTTCAGCAGCAAATATATTTGAATTTGCCACACAAAATTACAAATATTAAAATGGTGTATGAATTAAAATATAGCCGCTGTAAATACAGTCAACACTGCAATGAAATGTTATTTTATGTCTTATATGTTATTACCAACTAACTTTAAGCATGAAAAAATGGTCTGTGGTCTGCCTTGTATTAAAGGAGCTAGTAAATTTAATGAGGACTAAAGGAGTTTCTTCTTGTCTTCAAAAATAATGGTAAAAACAATAGCTTGAATTCTTTGCTTATGCTGAAGATTGCATCATCTCTAAGGAAGAAAAAAACCAAAACAACCAACATTTACCATGTGAGACTTGTTTCATCTGCTGGGTATGAGGGTATTAGCAAGTACCTCAGTCTCCTAGAAATCTGCGATTCCGAGAGTATTGGGGCACTTCTGAATAGCTATCGGATGCTATAGGGTACACCCTGGTCCAGAATGCTTTCTTGGAGTGGGGGAAGGGGGAGGAATCATAGCACATGTAGCTTGTTTAAGAGACATCTGGCACTACTGTTCAGGGTTTTTTTCTTTCTTTTTTTTTTTTCCTTTTAAAAAAATACAGGAAAAAGAGGATGAAAGTAACTACCTTATCTCAACAGCTTCTGCTCCGTTGCTGAGCTAATAAGTGTTATTGTAGTTTTAAAAAGATGTACTTTGTGTTGAACGTTGCTCAAGTAAAATATTTATTACAAATTATGGTACTTGCATAATGCCACCAGTAAATTTTCAACAAAATAAAAATGTAGCTGTAGGCTGTAGCTCCCTCTTTGAAGGAGGAGGGGAGCTACTAGCTTCGTTTACGTGATGAAGAAGAATACTACTCAAGAAGAATAAGTAAAAGTATAGCTTTTGGATGATTTTTTTTCTTTTTTAAATTAAATGAAGAAACCTAAGGTTTAATTTTCGTTGCTGTAATAAGCTGTACATTTGGTGTTTTAGATCTGTGTGGAATGGATGCTCCTGTATCTCTACAGTGCCTAATGCACAGTAATTGAGAGACTTAGAAAGGAATATAATTTCAAAAGAACAAGTCTCACTAAGCTTTGCATCCCAATATTTTATACATGTCAGGAGTTTCTCAGTATTTTTCAGCTTACTTGGTAAAACGAGTTTGTTTTCTAAAAAAACTGATTCTGATTTTTTTTTTCCCCCTTAATGTTAGCTTTCATAAAACAGACATAGTATGTTACAGCTCTCCCAGTTGGCCTCATTTGTTACCTGCCACAAGTAAGCAATTACAGAGTTGAAAGAAATTATCTATTTGAATGATGCCAATATTTTTTTAATGTTCTTATGACCTATAACAGGTGGCCATACTGGTTTCCTATGGGTGGTTAATGAATGACAATAGCTAACTCTAGGTCTTTATCCATGAGGCTTCAGCACCAGTCATCTCTCCCACAAAATTATTTTAAGGACGCTATGTTTCAGGGTGAATTAAGAAAGAGTTGAGTGTTTTTGAGACTTTGTGATGATAATATGTATTTTTTTCATCTGGTAATTAATTCATTAATAGTTCATTAACATTCTGCATTGTGGTTATGTTCAGTTCTCTAAATTGTGTGGGGGAAATCCATGCACATCACAACTGCTATTTCATATAAAATTAGTATTCAGTGCTGCAAATCTCTGAACAAACCAATTGGGATTTTAGCCCAAATGTTATGAGGGAGAACAAGAACAAAATGTTGGGTATTAAAAAAAATCTTAAAGTTATGACTGAGAGTGTATGGAGCACAGATGTTCTGAGGTTGGCAGAAGTGCAGAGATAACTTTTTAATGAAAGATAACAAGGTTTTTATCTTTATTTCTTCTGTTCTAGAGGTAAAGCCAACTTTTGCATACATGAGTAGTTATTTGAATTTTTTTTTTTGTAAGGGTGATTATTTAGTTTGGTTGTTGAAAGTGCCATAATCCACTTATGAAAGACTTAGGTTTTAGCTGTCATACTGCTTGGTTTGGATGTGGCACAATACGTACTCCTTTCTTCTTATTTCTGATGGCATAGTTTTTCATTTGAGCCAGGGGGGAACGGGTGACTGCTCTTGATTGTTTACTCAAACACCTAGGTAATGGCATTTTTTTTGGAGCTTCACTATAAATAGTTTTATCCTGCTGTTGTGAGACAGGTAATGAGAGCAGCCAGCTGCTGGTGAGGGTGACAGGAGAGCACTGGGTGTTGGGGTGCTGAGCAGCCGCGTTCCTGCAGGTTGCCCATAGGGAATCTGTGAATGTGATGCCATTTCTGTAGTCCAGGTCTTTTAGGGGAAAAAAAAAAAACTAGTCTGGTGCAGGGGAAGAAAGCAAGATGGAATGGGGCATGAAGCATTCTTACCCATCAACACTCCCTTACCCCCCATTTGTTCATGTTAAAGATTGACTTAAGACTAATGCATTTTGACTTAGGCTTACATTCTTTTCTGTTTGTTTCTGTGCTGGACTTAGTCTCTTCAGTTACTCTCTGGAAGCAGTTCAACCATTTTTATGTGGTGTGAAGCTTCAGTTAATAACCTCTGGATCTCAGCTGGCAAAACATAGAACCAAGCTGGTTCTTCTTTTCCATTCTTTCTTAGAAGGCTTGGGATCACAGTGCAGGTGAGTACAGTGGCTCTTCAAAGGACTATCCTGAGTGCACCATGACCTGGGCTGATAGGACCTGAACCTGGGAGAAGTGCTTGAGAGATTTGACTTTGCACTCTTAAGCAATTTTATTTTATTTTATGGGCTTTTCCCTTATTTCAGTCACATAATATTGACCATATCTTACAGTAGCAGCTGATGCTATCACAGTATTTACTGTGTAGTGCCCCCTCCAGAATTCATAATCAAATGCAGTCGTTCTTAGAAATGCCCAAGGAAAATTTTGGAGACAAAGCCCTAGTGAACTAGACTTTTAAAAGAGGAAAATCTATATGGTGGGAGGGGAAGCTGAGGCCCTTATAAAGCAAGGCAACTTGCAGGCTTGCATTGATCAGTGTGAGAAAAATAGAACTTTCCAGATGGGATACCTTGTTGGTTAGAAAACCCTGCCTCTGCTGTGTGTATTGAAGCAATTCATCACTGTTGGCTACACATTTGAACAATACTAATGCTGTTGTAGGCTTTTACTGTGTAGCTGGTTACCTGCTTGTTGTGGGCAGTGTGTGTACACCTTCATCCCTTGCTTTTACAATAACCAAAATATTGAGGGGATGTGCAAAGGGGCACATTGATCTATTCTGTACTTTAGTTTGGAATTCTAACGCATTTAGACAGCTAAGAGGTGTGCTTTCCTTTTATCAGAAATGAACTAGTACTCCTCTTTGGCTTGTTTAAGTAGGCATATGTGGTTGTTTTGTTGTGTTTGTTTTTTGGTTTTTGTTTGGGTTTGGTTTTTTTTTTCTTTTAAATCTTGGTTGTCATCCGACTTGGCTTTTATTCTTCCTAAGAGCCTCATTTTCCACACAGTCAGACTGCAACATCTGGAAGCCGTCTCTTTCTTGGCACGGAAAGATGTGACAGACACAATGAGGTGTAACTTCTACTTTTGTTATCTTACCTTTAGCTTTTTTAAACAGACACCTAAAATAAAAGCATTTTAAAGATATATGGGAATTTAAGGTGTGTTTTAGCAAGGGTCGCAAATACTGTTGGCCAGAATAATTAAAAGAGTAATATAGATATTTTTTTCCTTTAATAAGGGTCATAGTTGTATCTCTTGTACAGTTGATTACTTTTTCAGCATTTTCTAATGTTTATATCAATTAGGTTTCACTTTTTTACTAACTGGACAGTGTAAGTTAATAAATATCAATACAAAAGCCTCATATGATTCAAACCATAACGGTGTGTTTGTATTTCAAAATAGTATTTAACTTACTGCATTAAAGACATTGATATTATTGATGGTACTTTAATGAGTAATCCTTTGACTGTGAAGCACTGTAGCAAGCTCTTTTCCTTCCATAATAGTTGTTCTACATATTTATTTAATAAAAATAGCAGAGGTCCAAAAAACCACTTTTAAGGAGAGGGGGACTTATGAAGAAGGGATAGTGAAGTTGCAGCTGGCAGTTATTAGGATGGTACAGAAGTCCTCCTATGTTACTCATTTTTCAAGTCTATAAACTTGCTGTAAAGTTTAAACTTCATTTTAGATTTTAGCCTGACTTTTTAAATCTCCCTCCTCCCCAGATAAAGAGCGTTGAAACTTTTTATTAAACTGTGAAACCCAATTTTGCTTTCTGTTTACTGATGTGTGTGTTACCTCTGGGGACCTATGTTTTTCCCATTGTGCTTGGCTGTTTCCTGGCTGTCTCCTTCTTGAGCTCTGTTGATGACCATCAGCTCTTCACAGGGCTTCTTGTCTGAAGGCTGGTATGAAGCAAAAGGTTACATAGGTATATGCCTAGTCTGCTCTGTAATGAAAATGTAGGAAACGTGTGTGAAAAAGGAGTAAGGAGAACGCTTGGAGAAGATCACAGCTAAGACTGGGCAGGTGCCTGATGAATTTCCAAGTAGAAGATGTTGTCTCCCTTTGAGCTGTGGGTCACAGACTGGGTGCATTCCTGCAGGGCTGCATGTCCCTTTGGTGGGGGACCAGATGCAAGAGTTGGGAGCCCAGTGGGAGACCTTGGCCCCACTGGAGCCATAGAACAGCGGGATGTTGGCTGTGGCCCCTCCCAAGGGAAGGGGAGGAATAATACCAGGAGCTATGTGAGGACTCCAGTTGGCACTTCTCTTGGATATATCTGGTTCTGTTGGTGATGCGCTGATGCTGGCAAAGCTTGTGGTTGGATTTGTTGTAAAGGGGTAGAGTTCAGCTTGGATACCTATTGACTTGGCAGGAGGAGTTGATTCAGTTGACTGATCCACTGGGGAGCTAATCATGGGAGGAGGAAATGGTTTTGTTTTCGTATTTGCTTGCTGCTGGCTCATTTGAGAGCTAGAAGGGAGCAGAAACTTCTCCGTGTGTTTGGAGAGTGAGAAGGAAGACTACTGCCTTCAGCAGCAGCCCACAGTGTCGGAAAAGCATGTTCTGAGATGGCTGTTTCCCACTTAATCAGTAGACTTGTTGCATGAACTAAAGAGCAAATAATTATGAAAATTGAATAAAGAACAGGCCAGGGAATAAAAATAGTAGTGTGATGGCATAATATCAACAGCCACCGTACCAGTGATTTCTTATTTTCTGAAAGATGAATAGAAAGAGAGATGTATTGACAGAAGTAGTGTGGAGGGAGGGATGTAAGAGCTGAAAGTATAGAAGAAAATAAATTTTGAAGAAAGAGACTGAAAAGATAAGACTGGTAGAAATTAGGTCATTTGAGTTAGTTGTTCAAGTGTTAACTGTTCAGTGGCTTTATAACCGTGGACTCTTACTGTGTGTGGAGACCATGTCTCTGTTGGTAAGCATGGAAGAATGTAGATTGATGAGGTCTAGTTCAGGTCTTGTAAAGGAATTGCAAGACTCATTTGTTAAGCAAACAGCACAAAAATAACCACACATCTAAAGGTATTAATTGCATTATTGTTCAGTTTAGTCTTAATTATGCTATCATAATGTGATCAAAACTGCTGATACGGTTACAAGTAAATCATGTTAAAGTACAGTTGTTACAATACAGAAGGCTCCTTGAAGTATGTTTTCTGTATTTCACTCAAGTTACAGAATTGCTTTAAAGCTTTTTGGCAGCTGAAATCAGGTTGTGTAGCATTAGTAGAAATAGCACAGGTAGAAATAACAGACTCTTTCAGGCCTATAGGGAATGTCATGCAGTTGCTCAAAATCTCACTTAAAAATCCATTTATGAAGATGAATGAAAAAGTAATATGAAGAAGCACACATTTGGGGTAAAAACACCCCAAACAACCAAATTTTATTCTATAAACCAAAAAGTTTAGACATATTCTAGTCTTTCAGAACAGGAGTGAGGGACATAATATAGTTTTCTATATAATAACAGCTTTCTTTTAAGAGGAAATATTGGCCATATTTCTGATCCTTTATTTAAATTTTATCTGACTGGCATCTTAACTGTTGCTGCTGCATAATTGGTTCTGAAGCATCAGCATTTCTCATTCATGGATAAATAAATAATTCAGGGATGAACTTTAGCCACACACTTCAGCATAACAATTTTAGAAGTTCTACTTTTCTGAATTAATAAAGCGAGGCCCTTGATTTTACAGGTAATTAACTGAACAACGGGGAAAAATCAATACATCTCTGAACAGCTGTCCTGCATTTCTAAAATCTTTGTCTTTCCAAATCATGTCCAAAATCTTAAAAACACAACTGCTTTTAAAGTTTGCATCTTTGCCTTCCCAGAAAAACGATAACTACTTTACTGATTTATCTTACAAGACTTCTAGATAATGGATCCCAAGCAACAGCAAATGGCATTTGTAGGGAACCCACCCCGACCCAAACCCCAACTGCCTGAAACATCTTCCTCTGAGCTTGCAAAGTAATATTCTAATTACTGCATTTATGCAAGTGTATGAAACACAAACTTCTGAGACAGATCTTGTGATTCTTTGTATTTTCTGTACACATATTCTTTTAACAACGGCTGCTCACTGAATTATATTAATGTTTGTTTAGCTAATTTGTGCATGTAATAAAAATTATGAGAAGACAGGTAGCACTTAGCAGCTGCCAGTTGCATATGTGTTCTTGTGTGAATTGTGCTGGTGAATTTTGTCAACTTCTGCCAGTGCTTAGCATTTGGGCAGTATATTTGAGTTAATCACAACCATACCTGAATTAATTATTCATGCATTAGGGAAAAATAATGTTTTAAAAATTTAAATCTGGTTTTCAGTGAAGACACATTTGATTTCTTCATAGTGTTTCATGCTTAGCTCTTGCTTTTATCAGTCCAATTATTTTAAATAGAAACTCCTCTTACATTTAGATTTGGCAACATTATGTATGATTAGCATTCCTGGACCTACTTCTGTTGTTCCAGTGGTGTTTTAGTTCATTAATGTTTTGTTAGCAGAATTTTAAATGGCAAGGTACAATAAAGGGATACATGATTTCTGCTCTTCAAATATATTTTGAAATTCTTCTGCTTGCTTTTGAAAACTAAATGCTGAGACGAGTCATACTACAGCAGCTGCATTTCTATCTTTGGAAGGTCATTCAATCAAACATATGCATTTATTTCAGAAAAGGTGCAGGAATCTTCTGGTGTCTTTACGTAATATAAATATAAATCTAAAGGAAACGTGCTACAATATTACTGTAGCTTTAGCAACCTATTATAAAGTTTATTGCACAGAAATAACTAGGTCAACCTCTGGATGACCTGTCTTTTGGAGTTTCTTTGGTTAGCTTTAGGCTAGAGCTCCACCTTGTGATCTTTCAGCAGGATACATTTTCTTTTTATAGTTAATAATTTAATTATGATTTCACAAAGTTGGGGGATTGCAGAAAGTTTTTTCAGAGACTTAAGAGATATCAGTATCTGGTTGGGAAAAGTTGAGATTCTGTGAGCATGCAAGAAAGAAACTGAAGAGCTGCTTTTTATGCTGCCCCTCAGTTTAGATTTAATTTACTAAAATAATCTGCTTATTGGAGCACATTTAATAGGTAACATAGACTTTTGCTATTTGGAATGGCAGGTGCAAGATTCTCACTTTCCTCTTTCCAGGTTGTACTGTGATGAACTCAATATATTTTAAAAGTTGTGCTAGGATTCTTATGTGGGCTCTTTTCCTTTGCCATTGACTTCCCAAACCGAATTGTCAAGTATGTGGGTGAAGAAGATACGGTTTTGAATTTCCGACATGCTTTTACTGAGCTAAAGGGTAATGGGGAATGACCAATGCCAGTTTTTTTCTCATATCAAAACAAGAGAACATCAAATAAAATTGGAAAGGGATAAATTCAAAGCAAAGAACGTGCCTCTTTGCAGTGTGGAGTTTGGCTGCGGGAGTTCCTGTGTGGAATGCCATTGCTGCATCACTGAATATTGAATTCAAAAAGTAATTGGAGATATGAATGTAAAAAATATTGAGGAAGGTTTATAGAATACAGGCACAGCCTCTCTGGCTGAAGAAACCTTGAGTTATTTTTGGATACTGGGAAGGTAACCAGGGAAAACAAAGCAGATGTGTTCTTCCTTAGGCAGCTTCTGTTGGCCACTGCCAGAGCGGGCACGCTGGGCTAGGTGACCCTGCTGGTTAAGAATCAAAAGTATGTGTCATATTCTGAACGTGTGTAAACGTTTTAAAAGTATAATTTACTGGGACAAATGCAAGGGTTTTTTGATCATTGCTGGAGTTTGAGCGTGATGCTGGAGATCCCTTGCAGTCTTGCCTCAGATTCTTGCAAGACATTCATCTGTTGCTACTGCTTTCCATAACAGCAGTGTATAGTTGCACTCATGAGGGCCAAATTTCTTTTTCCTTCAAGATAAACAAATCTTGACATGTAAATCTTAGTAGCTTCACGCTTCAGTATCTAGTAAGAACTTGATATTTCTTTCCCATTTGATGAGGTGATTCCAACCAAATAATACCATGTTTTCTTTCATCTTGTTCTTTGTACTAAGAGGAAGGGTTCTCCCAAGAAGAACAAGTTGGTATAAGCTGCAGCCAGCTAGTTCTGGCAAGTGATTTATTTGACTTGTTAGATGTAGAGAGTATATACTTTAATCATTAATCCATCGGTCTTTATAGTTTTTTTACTGTTTTTTTTCTTCTTGAAAATATTTTTATGACTTTAAGGGAAGCTTTTTTGCAAAATTTGATAGAGAATAGATTTACTGTTCATAAAGGGAGGAAAAAATTTTGTTAATTCTTAGAACAAGTGCTTTGTTTCTCAGTACTTTCAAATTTTAGTATCATAAATGGGGAATATTAATGAGCCATAATACAAAATTAGCATGTGAGCATCCTGATTGTCACTTCAGTAGATGTGTTGCCTCTCAACATAGAAAAATATAAACTTAGGAAAAGTCAAATAGCGACATGTTGATAGACAGGTTGAATTAGAAACTTAGCAGTTTTTTGAAGTTTGCATCAATGGAACTAAATCAGAACTATGCCCCAAGAAAGATCTGTGTGGCTGGATTTCTTTCTTTTTGTCTTTTATTTTTCTTCTATTTTTTCTCTTTCTGTTTCTACACTTGGCACCTCTGAGCAGGTGCTAGCCTGATGACCAAGGCGCTGAAGTGTGCTGTGGTATTTTTTCAAGTTCAAATTGTTGACAAGAATCAGAGCAAATCTTAAAAAAAACAAAACCAAAACCAACAAACCAAACACCCCCCCCCCCCCCCCCCAAAAAAAAACACCCAACCAACCCAACACAAACAAACACACACCCCCCAACAACAAGAGCAACAACAAAATAAAAAAAGCCACCCAACCCACAAAACCCCAGTCCAAAGTGCAGAGTATTTTGGTACATCACCAGCTAAGCATATAGTTTTCCAAGCAGCCCGGATGGTGTAACAGCCCCTTGCCACCAAATGAGGGGGTTCTGCTCTTCCCTCCCTTGCTCATGGCTACACAGTCTTGTGTTCCCATGCACTGGCTGTGGGTACCTGCTGTTGAACCAGTTTAACTTGATAATCCAGGGATAAAAAATTCTTGAGGTATATTTTGCCCATTTTTTGGGGGGGGAATTAAATCAGGTGATACTGAATGGCAGAGCCTACAAAGAGAAATGGCCGGGGAGGGGTTGTCTCCCTGTCTGGGACGGATGGTTTGCTAAAGGGAGTGTATAAATGGAGCAGGAGGGGATGAAGAACAGTGCTCCTGTGCCCCTGTGGTTTTGGAGAAGGGAGGAACAGGGTGACAGAAGTTGCTGCCATTCTGCAGCAGCAATGTTTTTGAAGCCTTTTATTTTCTACCGTGTTCTGGATGGAGCATGCTTTACTACTTTTAGACTATGTTGAGATTCACCAGCTTATCTCGAACCTCCTCTTGTTGTGCCACTGTTTCTTTCCACTCTGGTTCTCTTGCTTTTATGTAACTGTGAAACGTGAAGAAAGAGAACATAATAAGTTCAGGGTTTATGGTTTCTCTCAGCTCTTTAAATTCTGGAAGCTACAGTGGCCCCTAGCATTCAGAATAAGCACTTGCAGGAAAGAAAGAAGTACAGCCTCTCTCTACCTGCTGGGCTGAAAGGCAGTCTCTGAAGCACAGCTACCAGACGTTAAGCAACATGTGCTTAGCATGCCAAAATTAAATCTCTCCCTCAAATACCTAATCACTCCAGCAAGCTGAAGAGTCAGCAGACTTAGACTCTGGAGGTTTTTCTCCTTGCTGTTGTATCTTTAAGATACCTGAACATCGTGCTTTCTTAATTTAACTGGGGCAGACAATTGACACAGAAAACTGTAACCTGCGTGGTTAAATCTCACGTTTGAAGTATGCAGGTGTCTGTCCCCTTACCCCCCCCTTCCCTCCACCCCCAAATGTAGGAAAATTAGATAAATAACAACATTTAATAATAGGTGGCAATATTATAATTAAGTTGAAAAGCAAGTATTTCACAATCGTTCATTTTCTTGATAAAATCCTGTGCTGTTTCTGATGTTTATGACATGTGGATAGTATTCTCTTCCTTGATATTCTTAGAGTCTTGTCAAATGCTTTAAATATTAAAACTGTTGTAAGCCTGGTTTATCAACTCTGGAAGACACGAGTTGTGAAACTGTTGGCTAGGTTATAAGAACTTGTTATAAGAGCTTATCTTTGTGGAAAATATCATGGAATTTTACAAATTGGAGACATGAAGTTGGTATGCATTATGTCCTTAAATGTACACATGATATGCTTTTATATTTAACATCAAATCTGGCTTTAGTTTGGTTAAACAGAAATATCCTAGTGTTGGCAAGTCTGGGTTCTGCAGTGCATGCACTACATTTCAAACTTAAATCTAGTATAAATTTAGAAATAAAAGCTATTATTTGCAAGGTGTTAAAACCATTCTGGAAAATGGTTTTTGACAAATGTTTTTGTATTATCTTTTACTGTGATGCTTTTAAGATTCGTGGAGGTACTTTAGAGTAAGATCAGGGGAGGAGTAAAAAAAAATGAAATCCCTAAACATGAAAAAGCTTGTTTAGAATCAGAAGGTGGTATGATTTAATTTTCTGTGTTTCCAACTTTTTTTACCCATTCAGATGTGGAAAATTTTTCATTGTATTTATATTTCTTTATTTTATTATAGAAGTTGTCCACTACAAAGGAAGAAAGAAAAGTAAGCTTGTACTTCAGACTGGTTTTTGGATATCTTTCTAATACAGTGGTGTTCCAGAAGATGATAAAGAAATGATAGCAGCTCCAGAAATACCAACTGATTTTACTCTCCTTCAGTAAGTGTTTTAAGAATTTGTAGTTTCATTTTTAAATGTACTGGCTCTTTTCAATGCTAATACATCTCATTGGCTTTCTCTTGGGATTCTTCTTGGGAAGCAAAATGAGGAAATAGGGTTCTAGATTTTTTTCCTATTGAGGTGCTATAGTATTTTCTCAATTCTTTTTTGAGTATTCAGCAATAAGTGAAATAAGTATTTTAAAATGGCTTAATTATTTTAAATCAATTTTTAAACTTTGCGAGTAGGAAGCCGTGCTAACAGACACTTTTTTGTTCATGGTGTACCTCTCAGGTTTTTGTCTTTCAAAATGAAATGTTTGATTAAGAAAGTTTTTGATAAGCAATAACAAAAAAAGTTTCCTTCATTAAAGCCTCTCTATATAGAGAGAGGAAGTAGTTAAGTTATTTTTCCCTAATAACTGTGGCAGGTTGTCTAATATTTAAAACGCCTAATGACAAATGCTTTGGTTAAAGCCAAAGTCTTCACTTCCCTCAGGCATCAGTTCCTTGATGTTTTTGACATCATTTTATTAGTTTGATGGTATTCCTACAATTTTTAAGAAACAGACATTTGAATTTTGGGTATAGATCACATGAAATAAAGTGGTTGTTTTAAGCAGACCAAAAGAATCCAGTTCCTCACCTTGTAATTGTCAAGAAATCGGCATGTTGAAATGTATTAAATGGGTATAAAGTCTAAAAAGATACAAATATCTGTTTTTTGTATCATTGAGGTTGTTTGTGTGGGTTTTTTTTCCCTTTTAATGAGAAATAAATGTAAATTATAAGATGATTTAATATGAAATACTATTTTTACAGCTGTCTGTAATGATTTTTTGTTTGTTTTTACTCTGGTGGTACAATTTATTGTTTAGTGAAATGTTTGGAATTTGTGTTCTATTCTTTCCTGTGAAAATAAGAACATTTAGGAAGTTGTAAAGACTAAATATTTCCCTCCTTTCCTTCTTCTCTCTCTCAAGGTTGGAGACTTTTCCAGTCCATAGCAGAGTACATAATCAGCAGGAACAGAAACTGTGAAACACATTTAAAAGCAGAAAGCTTCTTTCAGACACTTGAAATAGTTAGAGACCTTAAGTTTCTGTGTTGTTTTAGAATGTTATAAATAAATACATAGGAACAGGTCTCCTGTGCACCCTGTTCATCTTTCTGATTGTGTCATTAATTGACTCAGGAAGTGTGTATCAGAAGTTTGTGTGATCGCATACATGCTGCATGGATGTGCTAATACAAGATCTAGTAGCATCATTTAAGTTGTATTCTGCAGGACGTGTAGAAATAGAGAATATGTGAATATGTAAGTTAAGCATTCTTTATTAATATTCATGTGATTTCACACACACACCCCCCCAACACATCAGTAAGCATAAAGAGAACTACAGGTTATAATTTTGATAGAGAAATCTTACCTAAACTTTTTTCTATACCTTTCAACATAAGTACATATCTCTAAACTATTAGTTTCTAATAGCATGAAGACATCTGCTGAGACACTTGGGTTCTGAGGGAAGGTGTTGGTTTCTTTTTTGCTGTTCGTTTTTTCCCCCTCTCTTGTTTTCATTTTAATATTTGTGGCAGATACACATAGTGCTCTTTGCTTTTTGAGACGATGTAATGTGTCTCATGTGCCAAAAGCAAGGTTCCCAACCTGTTGCCATTTTCTACCCACCTTTACATCTTTTAACGTGTGCCTTTTGAACAGGTGAGTTGTTTGGAGGAGTCAGGGTGCGAGTGTGAGGATGTGCTTCGGTGTGTTCCTCCACAGTGGTCTGGAACAGAAGAAGGTGTCAGTTTGACTGTTAGGGTTGTGTTACTGGACTGAGAGCATAATGTGACTTTATGTAGTATAATTAAGAATGTTTCTGATTAAATGTGTAAATGGTTTGTCTTTTTGTTCTTGCAGGGAGTCTGAAACACACTTCTCTTCCGATACAGACTTTGAGGATATTGAAGGAAAAAACCAAAAACAAGGCAAAGGAAAAGTATGTTTGGTTTGTAGGGATACTTTATTGTTATGAATTGAAGAGTTCAGCGTTTGCTTTGAAGCTGAATGAGCTGGAAATATTTTTCTGAAATGCGAGTATTGTGTGAATAGAGTTCATGTTTGTATTTGCATTGAAATGCTTCATCTTGTGTATTTGGATGGTATTTCCTTAGTGCTATAAAGGCATAAGGGAGGTAGGGGAGAAAAAGATTAGCTGTCATTTGATTAGCCTCTCTGCATGTGTTCCATTCTACACTTAAATTTGGTGCTAACACAGTCTCTTTTGGTTGGTCTCATTAATTCTGTCTCTTCTAATATGAAAAGTAAACAGAAATCAATAATTCAATCAAAAGGGGGTTTTTATACGTTGCAGATAAGCGGTTACACTACCTGAGTGGAGAGGTATAAACCTAGTTAATAGCTCTTCTGTCCCCTCATCAGACAAATGTCCCTGCCACCCCCTCCCCAGATGGCTCCTGCCCTCTCACTGGTGCTGCCCACACCAGTACAGAGTGCCCAGCTAGTACGAGCTGGTCATAAATAGTTTTATATAACAATCATTTAATTTCTGTTTACAATTTTTTTTTTCTTCTTTCTGTAAATCATACATGATTTTGGGAATCAAATACAAAGACACCTGTCTGCTCTTCCTCACCCCCACTTGTCAACCTGTCCTCAAATTAAAAACCAAAAGGTTAATGAATTCCAGAGGAGACTTTGTGACGTGTGTGAAGGGAATTGCCATAGCCGTTTTAAAGAAAGTCTGTATCACCTGTTTTACAATTTAAATACAAGAAACACTTTTGTGTCATATGCTGTCACTAATCACATTTTTAGTTGCTAGAAGATTTTAAATGAGGGAAGGAGGAAATGGAACCTGTAGAATTCTTGTTGGTCTTTGAATCAGTTAGGATCAGCTGTTACTGTCAACTTTGGATTTTAAATCTGGTTCCTGAAAACAGAAGGCCTCTTGTCATGGTATGAATAATAATAATTTGGATTTTTTAAATTCCTACATAACACATAATTAAAAGTTCATGTGTGTGTGTAATTGTAGACTTGTAAGAAAGGAAAAAAAGGACCAGCAGAGAAGGGGAAAAGTGGAAACGGAGGAGGGAAACCTGGTGGTCCAAATCGGATGAATGGACATCACCAACAGAATGGTGTGGAAAACATGATGCTGTTTGAGGTAGTTAAAATGGGCAAGAGTGCCATGCAGGTAAGACTTGGGATATCTCAGTGACTTGGATGAATATACCATTTAAATATAGTGGTTTTTTTCTTTGTATATACATTGTAATAAAATGAAGCCTAAAGTAGAACTTATCCTTCCATTTGCAGGTTTTTTTTATTCTAGTTTGTAGTATATTGTAGATTAAGTGGTTTTGTGTTTTTTTTAAAAGTGTTTTTGCATTGTTAAGATTTAAATTTTAATAAGCTGATTTTTTATTTCAATATGTTGGGTATAAATAATCACATACATAATGAAGAAATTCAAACTATGATTAAAAGTGATTCATATCCTGAATGAAGAAAAGTTACTTTTTTATCACATGGCTTTTAAGTCCTTTTTGTGTGGCTGCAACTAAATATAACTGTGGTCTATGCCTAGAGTTGTCATAAATGTTAACAAAAAAATCTGTGGTTTGTAGATGCTCCCAGAGTTTAGATTAGCTGAATTAAATTCAGATAAATCAGTAAAACATTAGCTTAAGTCTGTGAATCTTGCAGTGGTGAGAGGGTTAAGTGAAAGTCTGTCAGCCATGAAGCCTTCCTGCTGACTCACTCATGTGACTCCTCAGCAGCCTGGAGGAAGGACTATCTTTGGGATTGAAAATCTAGAGTTTACATCTTCTGTGATCTGCACGCGGGAAGCTGGGTCTGTGTGCCGTCCTCCAAGATTTGCAGGCTCCTGCATTAGACTGGGAACCTGAAGTAGTTCAGACTTCTAGAAAAGAACAGGCTACTTTGATGTATTTGCACAGAGAAATTCTGATACTTCCGTCATTTGTTTTGTTCTGTCGTATTTCAAAGCAGGTGGAAAAACATTACTTTTCTAACCGTTGCCACGTGCGCTACATTTTCAAACAGTTATCTGTGGTTGTATCTTCATGACATTTTAACTGTTTAGAAGTCAAAAACTTCTGCTTTCCAAGGGCAAAATGAGCCTTTGCCAAGCCTGATTACTCTATTGAATTGGGGAATTAATGGCTGGCTAACAAACTGAAATTTCATCAATGTTTTTTTGGTCAAAATTATGAAAAATATTCTCAAGTAAAGTCCACTCATGCACTCGGTGTGAAGAGTTTTCTCTGTGGCCCTCAGCACTTGCTTACTTGAAAAGACTATGATAATTTTCATTTTATTTTATATTAAATTATGTTCTATACATCCTTCTCTGGCAAAAACCAGGTAGCTCATCCACTCAGAGAAAACATTTTGAGAAACTACTCTTTTGCTGGAGGTTCTTTAATAATTCTGAGAACAAGGCTGCTTAACTGAAATATTTGTCTTGTTCCTAGCATTATGCTGTTATTGAACACTGGCCTTCTCTATAAGACTAATTTAAGATGTTTCCTAAATTTAGTCCTTCTCCACAGGTCAGTCAAACAGTACTGGTTTGTACATTCTGCTTGTACTGGGAAGGAAGATGGGACAGTTACACTTCTGAGATTTTCATTCTTTGTATCTTCCTGATGAAAGTTGTGCATTGTAGTATAAACAATCTCAAATTTAGGGAAGAGGGATTTACGTGTATCTCTGTTTAGAAATTTTTTTTTGCATGGCATTATGTTTTATTTGTCTTTAGAGCATTATTGCCTGTGAGAGTAACCACTGAGAAGAGTACAGACAGGAAGCATCAGAGATGCTGAGTAGTCCAGTTGTCTTGCAGAAGTTCTGAACTATTTCATAATTTCCCTTTATTTAGAATTACTCTTGATTTTTGTGCAGGGTACCAACATTAAAAAACTCAAAACTGAGAGCTTGATAGTAAAGTACGTCTCTTTTGTGTTTCTTCATACAATTAATTTATTAACAATGCTTTTGACTTCTGCAGTAGACAGTTTGTACTATACACACGGTTTAAAAGTCATTGCATGTAAATTATGTTTTCTCAAAACCATTGTCACAGGTTACCTATTGATTTACTTCCCTTGAATGTTTTTTAGTAAAATGGTTTTGTTCCTATTCCATTTAGTGAATACAGAGCAATTAATGTCCATGCAGCTCAGGGCATTGCTGTTCATCCTGGTAATAGCTAATGTGCATGGAGCACAGTTCTTCAAAGTGGTAACATTTTTGAAGAGTATAGTGAGTTTTAGCTGTTAGAACTGAACACCTAAATAAGTATCTTCAGAGAAACATCACTGTTCAGGAAACAACAGAAGAAAAAAAAAAAGGGAAAATGTGCTTCTGTAAAATATATCAATTATTTTTGCATTCTCCCTCAAAAACAGTTACTGTAGGACTGAATGGTGTTCCTGTGCTTTATGTTTAGATGTCAGTTCCATATTTCTATATGTTCATAGAATAAAATGATTTCTTTCCCTGAAAAGAGATAATGATGGTAGTGAAGGATCATTTCAAACCATTTGTTCTGTATTAATAAAAAACCCCACAGAGTCTGGGTTATTTGTGGAAGGAACAAGAATGACTTACTGAAAAGCAGTTGAATGACACTCTTCAATTTACGAAAACTAAAAAGTGCACTTGTATTTGTTTCTTTTCAGTCTGTAGTGGATGACTGGATAGAGTCATACAAACATGACAGAGATATAGCACTTCTTGATCTCATTAACTTCTTTATTCAGTGTTCAGGCTGCAAAGGTAAGATACTGAATGCTTACTCACCCATTTAATAATATTAGAGTATAATTGCCATTATTTGCTTTTACACTACATATGGTGTAGGACTGTTCTATCCATGCACTTAGTTTACATTATTAGGGCTATGTATTTCTGAAGGTGGGAGCAGGAGGTTTAGAAATATTATACTGTATTTTAAAATGCAGATTTAACCTTCTATATTCATACCAGAGAGAATGGAGTACCAGTACTTAACACTTAATAAATCTTCCTCAGCTCCTGCTATTATTTCAGAAAACCATATCACTCTTTTAACGTTGATAGTTTAACTTTTTCAGTCTTTGAGTTCTAGTTTAGAATTATTTACTTCTTATTGAGTGTTTTAAGATTGTTTCATAGCTTGCAAAGATTTAAAAGATATCATGGAGAGCTTATGGTAGTGGTAGTCTGTCTACAGTAAGATTGTTTTTCCATATTTTATTTTTTTAGCTTCTTTCTTTATTTTTTGGTTTTCTTTCCTCACTTCCACATCCTCCATTCTTTTCCCTCCTCAACTCCTTTTGAAGAGGAGGACACCTTGCTGTGTCACTGTGGATGATAGAGTAGGACTGGATATAATTTGTTCTGCTCAAGTGTTTCTCTCTGTCCAGTTAAACTTTTAAAGTATATAAATCTCCTGAAGCCAACAGCATTCCTCAGAGGTTATCCATGCTTTCAAGAGCAGTGACCTTTTGATTATTGCTACCAGATCAAACTACAGAATCTTTTAATGCTTTCTGAGATGATCCTTGTCATGAATTTTGCAGTATAGTTGCAGTAAACTTCAGGAGATCTATTTGTTTTTTATATCACCATTTACACTCAAACAATTTGAGTGTAAGACAAATAAAAATTGTGTGAAATCACTGTGTTTATTGCAGTGCAGAAGATAATAAGTAGCAATAAAACTGTTCAAAATTGTATTATACCATTTAGAATCTTGAGTCCTGAAAGGTCACTTAAGATTAGTGTAGTCTCTTGGCTGATGAAGAGGTCTGGCACAAGTATCTTTGACTTCTGAATACGGGTGAATGAGTAAATTCTAGATGTGTTGTGTACATGCACACAGACACACTTTTAAAGAAGAAGAATGAAAATCATAGATTATGCGTATAAAGGAAAGAGTATCGGTGCCACGTGCTTGTTACATGGACACTAAAATGAAAATGTGTAATTTGTTGAAAAATACATTTATAATATGTAGGTTAGCTGAAAATTGATCACTTTTACATTGTAGCAGGAGGCATGTCATTTGCAATCTACCTCATATTAAAAGTGCTAATAATCTAATATCTAAATTGTAGGAGTTGTAACAGCAGAGATGTTTCGACATATGCAGAATTCTGAAATCATCCGAAAAATGACTGAAGAATTTGATGAGGTAATCTCATAAATTGTATTTACATTAATTTTTTTTTTTTACAACTCTTCTAATCTTACTGGATCATGTTGCTGCAGGTTTCTTTCAAGGGTAAGGTCAGATGCAAAAATGACAGGACTTTTATGAATTAAAGTCTTGAACTCTCTATTTCACTGAACTTGTAAGATTAGGAAGTACAGCTCTGCATGTATATAACTTGTTTTATTAATGGTTTAAGAAATTGGTGTTGACTTTCAGTTTTTGAATAGCGGGATCTCCTACTGCTGTGGGGCTGTGTGGGATGCCTCCCCGTTCTTGCTGTGTATGTAAGGCCTTTATGTTGTCTTCAACTTTAAAAATGGTTGCTAAATGAATAATTAATTTCTATGCATTCATTAATCTATGAATCATGGAGATTTTAATTTGATTACAGTTGAAGACTAATACTTTGCCTTTCATGGGGATTATAACTTTTTTCCCTTTAAACTGTCACTTTCTGTTCCACTGAGTGTTAGGGTAAATGAGATGCATTGGTTTTTTTGGTGGGTTGGTTTTGGATTTCTTGGAGGGTTTATTTTTGGGTGATACTCCTTTTACCATGTGTTCCAAAGAACATAAAGGTAGTTTTAAAACCTTCTCCCACTCGCCCTAGTGGTGGAAGACACAGAGAAGGCAGAGTTGCTGAATGCCTTCTTTTCTTC